>LWMK02000373.1:0-52117 GCA_001693075.2 Taenia saginata
ATGCACTAATCATCGCGGCATGTGTATCCCCGCCGCCGCACTGATGTGGTAGCCTCCGCGTGGTTTCACTCCTTCTTTTAGCCGTAGTAGTAATTAATCCTGACCGTACTACTTTTTTACCATGGAGCTAATAATTTATTTACGGATCGAAGAGCCGTTGACAATGTGTGGGCCTGGTGCATCGGAAAGCACCGATTCAGTTTTTCATTCATATTTTACCTACCTGTTTATGTGGCTCTTTGTTCGGTAGGTAGCTGAGTTGATGAGCAGGCAAATGTGAGGGATTTGTTTTCTTCTGTAAATAACTCCTCACTATCGTTTCGATTTTGTCGACAAATGGATATTCTTTGAAGGTTGCTGGAGTATGGATCTGTGTCGGAATTTCAGTTACGGATAAATGTGGTAATTGGTTGACCTCTGTCTTCGAATAGTTAACAGTGCAATTAGAGTGCACCTCTGCTTGATTTAAACCAATCAAGCAGAGACATTCGACCGGAACTTTTGGAAAACCGAATGAGGATGTTTTTATGGGGTTGTGACCACCCCGAGGGTGAGTGCGCGTCGACGGACGCAATTGTTTGCGATGAATTGGTCTAGTAGTGAAGGCCAAACAGGTATTGCTAGGGTCTCTCTTCTAAACACTACATTCCTCCAACTCAAGTAGGGAAATATTTCCAACACCAGCACTTGATGTCCTTTCGTGGGGCCTCAGCTAATGCCACTTTTTGTTATTACTTTCAAATAGTTGTCGAAAACGTGGCTTCACGTTGCCTTGAATGCTCTGATGCGCCATTTAAATATGGACGTCCAACTTTGGCCGATCTCCTTTTAATTGGCATTGATCGGGAAACGGACCAACTGGTGGTGAAGATAGTCGACTACCTGCGTAAGTTTGCACTGAAGGAGTGGCTAGACGTATTGGTGAAGCAGACATTGAAAAATATGCAAGGCCTTGCACCCACCGTCCTCATGCGTGTGGACTATCGGGTGCGCTTGCTCGATCGGATGGAGCGCACTTTACACATCGTGTGGGACCAGTGGTGCGACTGCCTTGCTGAACATCGAGAGCTCTGGTGTCTCTAGGAGCCATCACCGTCATCAGTCCTATTTAGTGATTCCACCGCAAATTGGAATATCAATCCTCATGATTTTGATGCAATTTTGAATTTTACTTGTGATTGCCAAATGTATGAGCACTTCGTTTGACATTTTTTGTTTACATGGTTTGCCTGGTTGGCATAATGCAAAGAGGGGTGTGCGTCTGGAAGATATTCACTCAATTCAAAGTTGGCGAGGTTAGCTGCAGCACCTCAACTGGGTACCGGTTGCTCTGTGAAATGTTTGTCTTCGAGGAGGAGCAGTCTGAGGGCAGTGGAAGCAAGAAACAGCTCTTCACCATCGCCTTAATTTTGTCGGCAAATGGTTCTTTCCTGAAGAGCGTGGATATTGTCATGCCAAATATGTGCGTTTCTGTTGTAGACGCAAAATTCTTAGGTGAGACAGTAGTTTCCAATACGGAAGGAAACCTGCCAAATACGTAAGTTCTCCTATTTCGCGTTGTTTCTTAATCGTTTTGACTTACTTGTCGCCAATTCGTCACTGTGGTGAGTGACGACGTCGCATAAGAGTTGGATACCAGCTGGGAGGATGGCAAGTGCCACCACACCTCCAAATATAAGCGCAATCTGCTTCGGAACTTCATTAAAATGGGAATCCTTGCTAGATTCAAGGACCGTTTTTGCTGCCAACTGCTTCTATAGAACAGTTCTTTTCTCTGAACTGTTTTAGAGGTCCTGTGTAGCATGAACGAGGCACAGGCAACTTGCCAACATAGCTAGCTTGACCGTATGCATGCACTTTTCGTACGCTTCCATCAGAATCACTGGAATTCTCAGACTTCATGCTCGGCCTTTGCAATTTCAGCCGTCAGTCTGTTTGTGCTGCTCTAATTTGTATTCAGTAAAGAAACGTGAGAAGATAGTGGAGATGGTTGGCAAAAGGAGAAGATTAGGGCGCCTTTATTGGGGAAGGGCCTTTACTACGCTTGTCGCAAATGTCTCTTCAAGCAATTGAGGAGGAGCGTCTGCCCATTTGTTGCTCGACATCTGCACTTGCAGACATGAACTGCATTCACCGTCGTTTCGCATGACATACACATGGATTCTTTTTACCTGCCTTTTTCAGCAGCACTTATGCGCGTGTATCACCCCTCCGAAGAATTTGTTTCACCATCTAGCCTGAGTAATTTTGTTATCAGCACAGCAAAAAGATTAAAAGTGCAGCGCTTGAAAACCGGACATGTTCCTTAACTGAGCGAATTCTTTATATTGCTACCCTAAATAATTACTTATTTCTACATGGCCGACAACGCTTGCGGCAGTAAGTAGTCCCAATCCACTTTTTCCCATCGAACTTTTTCGAAAGGAAGGAAGGATTATGTGGTCGTTCTACAAGTAAAGCGTAAGTTACAGGAAGATGATACACCCACGTAACACTATAATATCTTGGGGCTACAGAGTAGAATTTGCGCCCCAAACATATGGTAACACCATGAAAGGAGCTCGTGAGTGGGCGGTCGGTGACGATGGCTGTCAAATCACGAAGTGAAGTCAAGTCAGCATCTTGTGCTTCGTTGCTATTGGAAGTACAATGGTATGTGTGAACCCAACGGCATGTTGAGATTAAAAAGAGAGGTAATTTTGGGCACCCTCATTCCTGCTCACGATCAAGTCAAAGAGGTATAAATGTACGCTTTGTAGCGACCCACCTTGATTGGTCGTCCAGGTGCATTAGCTAAACGTTAGTCGTAAATAATCTGACTGGATGGTGAGGGATTAGACTCGCCACTACTATGTTGAGCTGTATCAGTCCCGTAGATGAAACTCAGCACCCTCCCATTAGTGTGTAATACCACTAGTGAACAGAAAGCTTCAGAACCTGCACAAATACTTGTCGCTTGGCAGTGCTTTTAGCCAATTGCGCATCTGTAGTGGCAAATGATGTGCTAGCTGAATCAATTATAGCCAAAAATTCAAGGTTTGAATGCTTGCAAAAACATTAACACCAGACACACGCCTTGCCTTGCGAAGGTGAGATTAAAACAGGAGTGCTGTGGGTGCGTCAAGCACAGAGTGCATCAGCACTAGTACCTGATACACTAGAGGCAATCGCACGTGATGCGGAGTTCCATTCTCCAAATTTGGTTCAGATCACCTACACCACGTCCACCTGGAAGCCAACCATTGGTCCCGCGATAGCAGTAAAGGCCTCGTAAAATATGCTTAAGTGTACACATTGTAATTGCCAAAGACAATGCACACCTGCAGTATATTTACGATTTACAGCGAGGAGGAAGTAGAGGAGTGCATGTACAGAGTTGTGGTTGCCGTCTCCCACCACTGCTGCTACCATCCTTACAGCTGCGCAAATTGTGGCACCACCACAGACGATCATGCACACTTTTCACCAAATTGTAAGCTCTTTACAATCCGAGCACATGGTGCACATTCCTACGGCTTCGAGCATAGCCAAATCCGATTTCCACTTCCTCAGTTAATCTTCCAATTTTATTGAAACCGACTTGGGTGCTGAGGCGCGCCTACTTGCACACTCTTATCATTGTCTCTAATTACTCCAAGTGATGCCCTCGCTCTTTGCACTCCTCATTTCACTTTCGTGCTTCATGCCCTCTACCAACACCCCCGTGATGGGACTTGACCACAAGCTTGTGATCAGGCATGTGATTACCTTAGCATGACGCACTCCACCTAAACATTAATGTTAATGGGGGGTCAGGCAAACGGCGATTGACCTCGCATAAAACCGCAACTAAACCAGTAAACCCGGTTAATGCATGTTGTAATAGGCATTGCGTGGAAAGGGGATGATCCGTTGCTATCAAGCCTTTATTCGGCTGCATGAGAGTTTTCTAACTACCAACTCTGTTTAGTTTGCTCTTCATAACATCCACCTCGTGCATTGTGATGGTCGATGTAAAAAGAATGAGGGTGAGCACCACGCTTACGATCCCCTTTTCGACTGCAGAACGTTCTGGCAGCATTTGCGGCCTCTTTGATCTTCACTCCTACAGTTATCATTCTCCGTTCTTGATAACAAGACTCACGACATCCTCATCAATGACTTGAGTTGCTGCAAGTTCTATATTGAAATTCTGCCCAATATCAAGCAGCTTTGCCGATTCACCTTCCCCACTGACATTAGGCACATTGATATTACTTAATATGTAGCACCCTAGCGCATTGAGTCCTTAGAATACTTGTCACGAATGGTCATACCAGAAATCGAAAAGCGTTGCACGCATTGTAGGACTGGATGTAGGACCGTCCGGAAAGCAGAAAGGAAATACAAGCGGAGTAAGTTAAAGGAACTACTAGCCTATTTGAGCATGATTTCTAACCAGCCGACATAGTGTAACAGGTGTAAAGTGACAAAACCAACGTTTTCTTAGTGGTGCCAATGCCGTAAAATGCATTTTATTTTCGGGAGCACTAAGCTTTAACGCACAATAATAGTCCTGGCTCATTTCTCCTTGGCCCCTGAACAGTTGCCTACAAACTCATGTGCTGCTTACAGTGTTGAGTTGTACAGGTCCGTAGAAACTTAGGTGGACACATGCAAACTTATACGTTTTAGTGAATGAGCATTGGAAAGGAGCCCTCTAATACGCATAAATGGTTCTGCCGTGATGGTCAAATCACTGGGTCTGCACACTAGTTGCCTACCGACAGAATGAAAATGGACGTGAAGTTTCAATGTTCTGTCAAAGGTGACGTGGCATCTGAAGGAAGCCGGAAAGCGAATTAAAATGCCAAAAGTCAGTGCAGCAGCTGGAAGTTACCAGATAGGTCCAGTCCCTTTGTTGTAGGCTACTCCCTGAAGAATCTCTAAGTTAATTCTTCTGCGCTCGACACCAATCCCGTCAGTCCACCCGGTGAAGAGCATAGAGTAGTATAACAAAGGAAATAGCGAATACATAGAAATTGTTAATAATTTTACGTCTACTCCACATGGCAGGTCCTCTGGCACATCCGTGGAAGCATCAAGAGACATTCTTTTACCATTTTGTGGTCTGTTAATTTCTTGCCAAGTCTTCTTGAGCCCAGTTATTGCCGACTTTATGTCAATGACATGGCAAGTCATCTACTGCATGTATTACATAGGGCATTCAGGCATTTCAACATATCTTCAGGCAGAGATTTTGCAATTCCCTACAAAGCAGCTCTAAAACAGCCAGTGTGGTGCAGTTTTAGTTATCAAATTTTCTCCGATACATGCATGCAATCAGTTTATCCCGCCTGCTCTTGCGTGACCTGCTTGGCAGTGCACTGAATCAACCGTTAAATCAAGAGACTAGTGAAACTCTATCAGTAGTTTCCGCCTACAACGAAAAATTGGCACGAAATATTGGTTTGCTTTTCTCCTCCGACCCGACTTGACTATGGCCCAACTGCACGTTTGTCTAGCAGTGTCTTGGGGCGTTGAATGCGGTAAATATACTCGCGGGTACTCTGTTGCCATTTTCCCTCATTTAGCAAAAGTGCTTCATCTGACATCCTCGAATGAGTGGGTAAGCTTGTTCGCTGTAAAATCAGAGGGAGCTCCATGTCGCATCATTCAAACTCATGATTACAGGCTGTGCACATCATATGGGTGCTGCAGTCGGTGAATTGTTCCACCGGACCTACCAATGTGCATTCTCAATGACTTGAAAGCGTTCTAACTTGGATTAACAGAGGTTGAGGATCAGCAATTGGTTTAACTTTAGCTTTTCATCCACCCTTTGAATCTCTACGTTAATAGTCCTATTTATTTGACAGCCGGCCTTTCAATAACTTTGCACGCTGCAACATCCAATTTGCTTCCAAAGATATTTACAAATCCTTCTCTTTGAATGTGTGAGTGGCTTCGAGCACTGATCCACNCGTCGGAACTTGAGAGGTCTTCCTCGTTGTATCTTGCTNAGTTCAGTGAAAGTCAATTATCCTGCGTTTCGCATTCATTAGCATTTGGCCCGAATAAACATAATCATTTCCATCAAAAATATAAACGCCTAGCTCGTGGGTGATTGCGCCATTACTTTGGGTTTTATCCGTCCACTCTTGAAGTGGATCACCAACTGAGCACTGCCATATCTGTGTGCTTCTGTGATAATCAACGTCATATTACTCAGATCGTTTTGCCTTCCCTCAGCGTCAGCGTGTTAGCGACGTCGGAGTCGCGATGAGTTTGATCTTACTTTAACTGACCGCCTCCAGTTCTGCCAAGTAGGCCCTACTCCACCCATCATTTCTAACCATCCTCTGCTTAAAGGCATTTGCTTTGTGGTGTGAAGAAAGTGTGTCTTCACCACCTCGTAACATTTAGCCTCCCTGTGTAGACTTCCGTCGGAACTTGAGAGGTCTTCCTCGTTGTATCTTGCTTGTATGTAACTCCATCGTGTGCACAAGCATAGAGCGTTGCATTGAAGCCATTAACTGAAATGTTGAGTGTAATTCGCCAATATCCAGTACTTTGGCCGTTTCACTAGCTTCTGACTGGACGGTGCTTCGCAAGCCCAATTTGTAGTGGGCATGGAGAGACAGTAAACGATATAGTTTCCTATGTAGAATGCCACCGTCCACAGTGCCGAAAATATTTCTCTCTTCGGTAAGTTTCCTTGGGCAAAAAGCTCAAGATGTTATTAGTTCCGTATGTTTACCCACAAGTGGTTGGCCCGACGGGTATAAGGCAAGTGGAAGCATACTGGTGCTGCTAACAGGAAAGAAAATCGTTTGCAACCACACAACAGCTGCGTTGCAGTGCGCATAGACAATATCGATGGCACTTTCCATTTGTCCCCCACTCACTATTAACATTCAACCTGTGATGCGTCCCACTCCCCACTCCATCGATGACGACTACCAACAGACCAGGAAATCACGTTCTAAGCAGTAAAAGCATTAATAATTTTGCGCTGCCAAAAGCTAAAAAAGTAGTGCAGGAACACAGAGGAAGAAATGAAAAATAGATATTGACTAATCTTCGGTGAGTAAAGATATGGCAAGACAGGCTAAATGTAAGTCGAAAAGTATGTTGCTACAATGTGGCATAAGTTGAAGCAACTTGGAACGGGGAGGAAAGGAGAGCGTACTCGGAGTCGAGCATTTTATGCCAGAATCGCTCACAGAGGAAGCCAGCGCCGCTGAGTAGGTGGATGCTGCATGAGCAAGAGATAGGTTGGAGCAAAAGCATTACCTGTGATCTGGAGGAGAAAATGCAGCTGGAAATGAGCAAGTCAGCATAAACGTCTAGCCGTAAATTGCCAAAAAATGCCTGCTTCGCAGTTTCGTCTCAAGACGATAAATTCCCATTTCGATAACAAATGTCGCTATTAGGATGGGACAGAGGCAGGAACGACTGATCCTATTCTCGCAGCTGTGTTACCGAAGGTCAACGTCACCACAAATCAGGTTGTAAAAAGTGCCGCATTATCATGCTGTTAAGACTCGGTGTCACTAGAACCAACGCTGACCAGTAAATATTTTTGAAATATTTTCTTAGTTATTGCCATCCAGACCCACCAATTTTCTCGCTAATGCTCGTCTGATTGTGTGCGTAGACGTAGCAAATCTATCTAATAGGACCGACAGAGTGCCGTGTAAGACACCGACACCTTCCTTAAGGTCCCATGCAATCAATGAACCAAACCAGAGGAAAATAGTTAGGATGCTGTCACAAAAATAGCAGTCGCACTTCTTATCTGTTGATTTCATGCACCCTGTTCACCTTTTAGTTATATTGAGCAAATCATCCTGTATTCTGGTGTAGAGAAGACCGAAATGAATGGGATTCTTAAGGTCGGAATATTTTCCATTTTGTGCTAGTTAAAGAAAGCCCGTTGCTAGCATCTAATAAGCTGGTGGTCTTGAGACCACCATCTTTTCTCATGTCCTCATATCATCCCACGGAAAATGACCAATGCCACTACATGGCACCGAGTTAGGCAGTATGGTCCTCCTGTATGTCCCACTGGACAGCAGTGGAGTGGATTCCAATCCCCAGGATATCCACAGCGGAATTCGAACCTGAGTAGGTGTGTGTAAATGGTCGAACTAGTAAAATATATTATTACGAATCGCACGTTGGACATCAGCGTTATGCATTAAACGTAATGGCACGGTTTGGCTACACAAAAAGCAGATCAAGCCAGCATTGCAAAGCCACCTATCGTCAAGACAAACTTGGACCTCGGCTATCCATCATCCCCCAAAATCAAGCGACTTTGTCCTGTCACATCCAATCTAAGTTAGAGGTAGATGAGAAATCGGTGGTACTTCACCACGATTATATCAAACACCTAGAGTCGTATGCGTATTAAAAATGAAGATCCAGTGACAGAAGGCTGCTTGCAGCGCTGGTGACGTTAGAGAAGCTGTGTTAACCAGAGCATGCATTACTTCATCATGCTGATCTCATGATGGGGGATGCAATGCTGAAGGGCCGTTCCGAAACTTCCTGATGTTGTTTTTACGACCTGTTAATCCACGTGCGCATGAATTATAAGCACATAGATATTGATGCTGGATGCAGCACAAGATAAATTCACGTGTCTAGCGAAACTTATGAGCAGTGAATTACTTTTAAAAAAGACGATTTGAACCGCGTTACCAAAGTTGCGAATTCACAGACGGAGAAAGGGCTAAATAGTTGGTCCATACAAGTCCACGATTCCCCTTCACTTAACCGAATGCTGTGAATTGAGGTTGCAAATTGTACAATTCATGTCAGTGAGTGAGAGGAATGCGAATAATATGAGTTTGAAATGCATGAGAAAGTAACACCTTTTATTCATTTAATGCAAAAGCCAGTCCCGCTTGGATTTGGCTAACACTTTACACCCCCAAGTCTTCTATAGATTTGTGCAAGCGGTGTAATAACGTGAGCAATCGCAGGCCGATTTCATCTTGAAGTAATGTATAAAAGCGCTCTGCTAGGGTTTAATCTTGCATTTGATACATCCTGCACACACACCGGGAGCAAGCCCTCGTAATCATTTTGGCTCATGATTACGCGCACCAAACTGACAGCACATCATACGGTGCACAAATTACACAAGCAACCTTGAACCAACAAGTTTACTTGGGCAATATTTGCAAGGTTGAAGATGGACATAAAAATCCGGTGTGTGTGCCTTACCGGGACCAATTAGATCGCACTGAAAGAACATTAACAAATACATACACCTATATGTTGTCTGCAGCCTCCTCCATTATACTTTTCCTTGCCTTTCTCACTATTCTGGCTAGGTTGCGGAAGGCAAACACTGGACCTGCTTTCGTCATCTCATCGCCAGCTTCACGAGAAAGGAGAAGAATCTATATGAAGGCTCGACTTAGTCGCTCCATTTTGATCCCAAGAAATGGAAGGAGGGGCGAAGAGGATCATTACGACAAAACGAGTTACTAGGCGAACGAAATTTGGTAATCCTCATGGGGAATCTCATTTGTTTCCCTGCATTTAATCTAAACTCATTTTGTGCATTGCATTGGCTTAACAAACATTTGCGTTTTTACGGTGATTTGACAAAACTGTGTTGGAATATGTGATGGTGTTCTGCTAAGAAAGCTAAAAAGCCTGCAATAGGGGCTAAATAAGTCGTAAAGGCGTGCTCCTAAAAGGTGAAATAGTAGAACACTGTTGAAGACTGCAAGACCTTGTTATGGCATTGCTCACAGAAATGTGCAGAAGATAATGACTTAGAAAAAATCCATTGGGTTACACTTCAACTTTACATTGAGGTGCTTCTAGAGCACTAAATGTGCAACTGTTTCTGTCAAGGCGATAAAGGATGCATGGACAAGATTTTGTTCAGGCTGGCTAATCTCTCCAGTTACCTGAGTGGGTCCGTATCATATATGCCCCTCTTCCTTTCTGTAGAATAAAATGGGCATAGGAGGGGGCACCATAACCGTTTGTGTGGTATGGACCGAAGCACTTAAATTTCTGCAGTATTATGGTAAAACATACTGCTTCAAGCCATTCCACCCACACGTAAGTGTGAGCGACAATACCACTGCACGAATTGCCCACATATTTGCTTTATAAAGAGCATAACTCACACAGACTTGACGCAACAAAATGCTCATCCGACTTCACAGTGTCCAGGTGGAAGGTTGTGGCATAGTAGCAATAGGTTGTGGTGGATTGGCTATGTCGGGCCGGGAAGCAAAAGTCCTAGGCGGAGATGTTTGGCTTCAAGCACAAAAGAAGATCAAACATGGACCCAAGGTACACTCACAGATGACTTGCACCACCAATAGCTCAGCAAATATAAAGTTCACTAACAACAATCGACTGCCACATCGTTTGCGCATTGCTACTTCGATGATGCTGCATTCACCACAAAGGCGATATCAGTGGTTGCACCAAAACTCCTTGGGCACTAAGCGCCCAGCAAACAGCGTGGAGAGATGCAACGATGCCACGGGAAGAAAGGCAGCTGAAATACCAACAATATAAGATGAAAGTAGTATTGGAACCTCTTGAAACTCACCAGAGGCATTGCTTGACATATGCGCTAATAGCAGTCTATATCGGTTAGATGAATGAATTAAGCGTAGTGCATTTGTATCATGTGTTCCTCCCTCTATCATGCCTAGAATGTTGGATTGCGCCATTCTCAAGACTGAGTGGACATCACCTCTATCACCTGAAAGCAATGATAAAGATTTCCCTTTCTCCCTCATACATCTGCCATATTCGCCAACACTTTCACCCACCCTCCTGTGTGCTACACAACCAACTATGCCCCCTTCCACGCAGTCGAGTCAGTCAAAGACTCTGGCACCAAGTAGAATGATAACAAAATTACTCACTCCGCTGCTTACTGTAAACGCTTCACATTGCTTTCGGTGCCAATGGGGCTGCTAGCGCTCTCCCTTATGAGAAAGCATTGACCAACGCCCAGTGCGATTAACCTGAATATGTTGATCTATGTTCTAATGTGCCCATCATCTTTCGCATAAAATTTGCAAATATTTTGCACCACAATGAAAGAACAGTCGCACCCGAATCGCTATCTCTATCACACACACACATACACACGCATATTTCATCATACAAGCCAGCGCCTGCGGTCCCACTGGCACCAAAATAAATGCAAAGCATTCACAGTCACCAGCGAAGTGAGTAATTTTNTAGCAGTCTATATCGGTTAGATGAATGAATTAAGCGTAGTGCATTTGTATCATGTGTTCCTCCCTCTATCATGCCTAGAATGTTGGATTGCGCCATTCTCAAGACTGAGTGGACATCACCTCTATCACCTGAAAGCAATGATAAAGATTTCCCTTTCTCCCTCATACATCTGCCATATTCGCCAACACTTTCACCCACCCTCCTGTGTGCTACACAACCAACTATGCCCCCTTCCACGCAGTCGAGTCAGTCAAAGACTCTGGCACCAAGTGGAATGATAACAAAATTACTCACTCCGCTTGTAACTGTAAATGCTTCACATTGCTTTCGGTGCCAATGGGGCTGCTAGCGCTCTCCCTTATGAGANCTGAATAATTTAGTACTGCCCTAACGTTGTGAAATGGGGGTGATTCAGCCTAACAAACCTGTTCTACATAGCCTATCTGACCTAGTATGACTGGTGAGGCCATCTCTTTTGGTAGACATCGCGCCATCCCTAGCCATGTCTCGACTCAGGTATAAATGAGTGGGACTCCCTCACTTACCCAGTCCATTCGCCGCGATGATGCGCCCACGGAACGGTAAGTTGCCAATTGCAGAGCATGTGTCAACTTCACACCCAAATGTTGCCCTGCGCAGGCGATTTAGTGAGTCTGCATAATTTTCTATTGCCAGGTCTCCTTGTGGTAGTCTTCAGTCTGACTGCTCTCGCACCTGCTGCATCGTATCAGGTATCCACAGATGTGGAACAGGCACAAATGCTAGAGGCTCATTTGGAGGTTCGAGAAAGGGTGTACCCTCCCGCCAGCGATATTTTACTAATGGTGCGTTCCTTCTTGATACGTCCCTGGTTAGTAACACACTTGTCCGCGCCGCAAGTTGCCCCTCGTGATAACTTACTTGGTAGCACTTAGTAGCGTCCGTTTGCACTTATTTAGGAGTACTCGAATGAGCTGGAAGTACTAGCAGCTCACTGGGCCAGTCGATGCAGATTCGAGCATCCAGATTGGAGGCACCATTGGCATTACAAGGGACTTGGACAAAATATTGCAGCTGTCGGCAGTACTAAGCCGTCTATCACCGAAGCGGTTTGTGGCTGGAGGAGTGAAGTCAAGTACTACAGTTATTTTAACAACTCTTGCAGCCGCATGTGTGGCCACTACACACAGGTGAGAGAAGAGCGCATGTGCACCACTACTAATTAGGCGCAACGCACAGATGCTGTTCAGTGTGCTTTGTCAGGTCATTTCCTCCCAAGTATTGAATGCCTTCTTGCAAGCTCGTGTGCGCTGAGGAGTGAAAAGGGATGCGTGGAGGCACTGAACATGTTGTTGTGTGGCTAACCACTATATGGTACTACTTGGCATGCTTTCTTTGTGCACAACTAGATGGTTTGGGCAAGGTCAAATCAGCTGGGCTGTGCCATGTGGCGGTGTGACTACATGCGACCCGAGTGGAACAATCCACAATACTTCATTGTGTGCCAATACAAGTCTGCGTAAGTGCGATTTCCCTTAGAACGACTGCTTGATTGGCTGACCGAAGGAATGAGTGGGTAACTGCCTAGCTGTTGAAACAGCAAATCTTTGGCTTGTGCAGTTGTGAGAGAGGTCGTGAATTCTTTTAGTGGAAACCACCATGGAGAACATCCATACACATATGGAGCCAGTTGCAGCAAGTGCCCGAAGGGACACTCGTGTTTCCGCAACCAGTGTGTCAAAACGCCAACATGCAAAAAAGTGCTGCCGACACTGAGGTTGAAGAATCCTAAGGACAGAACTCTGCCAAAATGCGTGGTGTGGAGGGATGCCTAACGACCACCGACTGGACTAGTTGCATCTGTCCTGCCGTCTTTGGTGTCGAACACTACGCCTCCCACTCATCCTGTCATACTCACTTTTCTCGCTTTGGCTACCAAGCCATCTTACGTTGCTGATGGCTCCAGTAAAACCATTGCTCCCCTCACTAGCCTTGACTGTCATACACCTGTAAATACATGAATGCCGCCACGGAAGATGCTGATTGTTTTGGAGTGTTTGGTGGACAAAGCATCTGGTTGCTCACTAGAATGGCTGATTTTCGTCTTTGGCATTTGCTGGTGGAAGTGAAAATGCAGCAGAAGTTAAGCCTTCAACTTTGACACACGCTGTGTTTGTCAGTCGTCTACAAATCGTGGGAATGTTGTCATATTTACAGTAGGCACAAATGCAAGGTATCAAAGCAGGGACATGTTCAGCCGCAATCTAGTTCCAAGGGTTGAGGTCTTGGCGACTGGGAGGATTTTAGGCATTGCAATCAAGTCATTGGCCTTTTCGCATCCTGTNGTTAAGCCTTCAACTTTGACACACGCTGTGTTTGTCAGTCGTCTACAAATCGTGGGAATGTTGTCATATTTACAGTAGGCACAAATGCAAGGTATCAAAGCAGGGACATGTTCAGCCGCAATCTAGTTCCAAGGGTTGAGGTCTTGGCGACTGGGAGGATTTTAGGCATTGCAATCAAGTCATTGGCCTTTTCGCATCCTGTTTTGCCGGCTGTCAGTGATCGACACTTCTGTTGTGGGCTGGTGGAGGCATATCAGACCTACCACTAATCAATTATTTCAATGCCCGCAATGCCATCACTCTTCTGCAGTAGTGTCTGCACTCTGGGTGGTGTGATTCATGACGGGCTAGTCCTCAGGCAAACTGCATTTAGCCAAACCACGACCTCGCCAGTGTTGGTGACCAAATGCGGGCTGTTGTAAGTGGTCTAACAAGTGTCGTTTGATTCGTTGAATAATTGGATGAAACGAAGTGTCATCCTGTTGTGCTTGCTTTGAGAGTGCACTTCGCTGGCAAATGGTGTATTGGTGGTTTGACAAGAAAGGCCCGGCGAATTGAGGCGTTTAAATTACGCCTTAAGTACCACGCCATCTTGTGTTGCTGATGGCTCTAACAAAATCAGCGCTTTCTTCGCTGCCCTCGGTTGTCAACATAGCGTCGCCTGGAGGGATTGACGTGTTCTTCAATCTTAGATCTCAACGTTGATTCTACCGGTGCAATGAATGGTTGAATTACGGCTCATCATTGAATTACATTAGTGATTATTAATTCTTGCAGTAACTGCAAACATAGCCATCCCAGAATATCCGTTTTGTCGACAATTTCTTTTCAAAAAAAATGATTAGTATTAGGGGTTCACTCGTACCGAAGAATCTCTAAAACTGTATTCACTTTGGTTTGATCATTATTTTACAAACTTAAAAATCCTGGTTAGGCAAGAACATTCTGAGACTGGCAACCACGGTGGTGGTTTTGAAGGAGAGCTGTATGCAGATCACTGCAAAACACATGGAGTGTATGCTCGGTTTTTCGCCGCCACTGTCACCCGCATTTTTATCTTCCTGACTTGTTGGCGTCGCATATGGATACTCAAATGACCAAGCAATCCTAACTGCCATCAACATCAACGGTGAGATTTCGGAAGGGCTAAGAATGCTACCCATTTTCATCTGTTAGGCCATGTCAGTGTAGATCATCCCTTTGGGCAGACGCAAAATGCTCCGTTTCACCGTCACTGTTTGGGCAGAAGGTGACAACATCTAATCTTCTGTAGACTCAGTTTTCGTTAAAGCTACCACTAATCAATGGTTGACCGCGTTTCGAGCCCATAAGGAAGACAAGCTGACCTAGGCGTTTTCACTAGATAATTTATTGGACATTTCACTCGCCAGAGCTTTTGCCGAAGAGATTGGCATGGGCTCTGATTTGAGCTCTTCTTATGACAGGCTATGTCTCTACTCCACGAAACGGTTGATTATTTCTGCAGCAAAATAAAACGTGCCTGGTACCAAGTGAATAAATCTTTGTTGATGTCAACGCATCGATTTTCTAGGCAGCATGAAAACTACTTTGTCTGACGTAGCAATTTCATGAAAATAAGCAAGACCATGCACTGTCAAGTTTGCCCAAGAAGTGGGTAGTCAGCCTCTCCGAGGGCGCCCCATAAAAGGCGTTTTATGGTTGTCGCTTTGTTCACTAGCGGTCACACATTCGGTGACCATAAGGCACAGCAACTGAGAACATATATTTAGATGTGGCATTTATTCATCCGCTCAAAGGCTTCAGGCCAACTTGTCATTAAAATCAATACTTGGCATCCATGTTCTTAATCGGCGCCTTCAGTGCATCTAAGTCGGGCAAGCAGCTTGATTATGAATTGAGAGGTTGTGGGATGGATACTGACACCAAGAAAACAGCTCTTTTCCAATTCCAGGGTCAGTCTTGCATCTCAAGACGGTCTAACAAAAACGAGAAAAACATAGTCATTGATCGTGCATTGCTGTGAAAATAAACCTACCTTTGCTGACTGCATAAGGCGTCGTCCTATATTCATGAAGCGAATTTGGTGATATAAAATCTGGCTCCTATCCGTCTGCCCCAGCCCCATCCATATGCATGTTTCCGGATCTTAGGTTAAAGACGGATAATCACTTAAGTCCGAATAATGTGTCTAACAATTCATCCGCTTGTGTAACGGAAATGCATCCCTTTTGGTCAGAACATTCAGCTTCCTATGGTCTGTGTGCAAACGTGGGCTACGGTGGATCTTTTTAATCAGCACTATCACAGACACTCAAGGTGACTTCAGTAATTGTGCAACCTAATGTTGAACCATCTATTCCACAAGATGATCNAGGTGACTTCAGTAATTGTGCAACCTAATGTTGAACCATCTATTCCACAAGAAGCAAAACTTGCTCTGTCCAGTTTAGTGCTTTGCCATGGTAACACGCCCGTGTGCAGTTGAACCATCTATTCCACAAGATGATCTGGCTTTAGCGAATGGGTGGTATGCGTCTGAGTGGTTAATGGTCGGGTCTGGCCTCACCGGTATCTGTCTCATGTTTCGCAAAACTTGCTCTGTCCAGTTTAGTGCTTTGCCATGGTAACACGCCCGTGTGCAGTCTTAGCAACTCGCAAGGTGTTTACCTCTCGTTAGGTAACATGAAGCGGCTGTGTATAAAGGTCTTTAAAGTTGTTTACGTGTATGGTCTTGTCCTTAGAAACGTCGCTAAGTGGATGAGGCGCTTTCCATGAATTTTGGAGCAACTTAGGCGGCTTAGTCAATTCAGCACAAAGATAAATTCAACAGTCCAAGCTCTGTTAGATGTTCCGTATTCATTGTAAGGCAACTGAGATGTGCTAAAAAAGCAAATGCATGTGAAGCACTGCACTCTGCTCACTTTGAGATTTGGAAAAGTATCATTTGTTACTGCTTTTGTCACATCCTTTCAACACTCTCAGCTCNCTGTTAGATGTTCCGTATTCATTGTAAGGCAACTGAGATGTGCTAAAAAAGCAAATGCATGTGAAGCACTGCACCCTGCTCACTTTGAGATTTGGAAAAGTATCATTTGTTACTGCTTTTGTCACATCCTTTCAACACTCTCAGCTCCTGCTACAAAGAGTTCTGTGGAAGTTTTGATAAATGAATGTGCGCAAGGCAAACGATCTGTTGAATGTTTCGTTTAAGGAATTAAGGCCTCTTAGTGGGCTCCAAGATTACTATTAATTGCTGGCCTACATGGCATTTCTGACTGATGGATGCTATACGAGAGTCGATCATGAACCATAATTGTTAAGACCGGACATGATTTGATGGCAATGAGGGACTCAGCCTAATCCCTGCAAAGAATGTATGGAATTGATTAGACTTTGAAAAGCCCTATTATTTACTTGCACTGAGTTCCAATTCGGAGGATTTAGGCGATGATAGAGAAGAAATCTTAGAATGATTCTGGCCTATTAGAGGTTTTGTGGTTTTCTTGCTTTTTAAAAGGTCAAGTTAAAATTTGCTTGCCTAAAATAGCACTTATTTGAACAGTTCTGAAAGTTACGAGGTATACGCATGCAGTAATTTCTGGCTAAGTCAATCGATCTCAAGCATTCTACGTGTCAACCTCAACTTCTGCGTATTTGAGGGTCAGGGCTTATCTCGTGGTGGTTCTCAACATTTCCTTCAGTGCGCCAATGCTGACGTACATCGACACAGTAAAAAATTTTTCCACATTAATTTAGTTTAAACAGATTTTGTTCTCGCCCTCTTCCAACTTAGTGCTTACAGCTCATTTCCTGTGCACGTGGAGTTGCATTTTTCGAGTTTCGTAAATATTACTTATCAAAGCGGTGACGTTCTTTTATCTCATTGCGGTTATTGATAAAGAGGCAGAATTGTGACGCAAAAGATGAATCTTGAATTCTGAATTAGCACTTCGTTGATTTACCCAAATCCGGACCACAAAGATTTTTATACCTCCCAATGTTCCACTGGCAACCATTAGAGCACCCACATAGGAGGTAAAATTTCCCTTACAGCTTTCTCCTTTCCATAACGACGTAGTACCTCACCCGCGGAAGGCAATTTTCCAGCTTTCCTTCATCCTCATTCTTCCTCTCTCCCAGTCCTGCCTCCACTTTCATTTCTTCCGCCCGTGTAATGGGGCTTCTCTTTCTGCCTTCGCCATTGCATTATAGTTAGTTATGAAGGAACAGATCACTGTAAAACTTGGTAAAGGCAGTCAGGAGGAGGAATGACCTCAGCAGAGTACCCGCAACTGGATATTCGTAGCTAAGACATCAACGTCGTCGCCCATGTCCATGTCGGTGGCGGCAGCGCGAACGGAATCATCTGGCATGGGTTCAAATTTGAGTAATCTCCTGCAAAAAAGAAGAGTAGGTCGTGGGCCCTAATGAGAGTACCTGTGAAGCCACAAAGTTAGCTTTATCGAACGCAATCGCCCTTTGCTGTCGAGCAATGTGCCTATTCCAAATGTACAAGAACAGGGTCAAATAAGCTGTCCTTATACAAAGAAGAGGCAAATGAGTGCAAATAATCGTTGCGTCTCAAGTGCAATTAGGGCACTCATAGAGTCGCTCATCGTTGCCACACGTAGACTGCTTGGCATAATTGGTGAAGCTTAAAAACAAGTCGAACTCAACGAGTCGATTGACGGCCTACTTGATTACCTCCTCACTCGCATAGCTGACGGAGGATATGGGTGGGAGTGGACTTGAACTTCTTAAGCGCTAGCATAAATGAGATTGGCTTTGCCGCCTTTGCCAAATCTGGTGATATGTTGGGGTTTTAAGGTAATATTTGTTTTAAATATGCTAAGGCTTGCAACGAAACTTGTAAAAGGGCTTTGGTCGCTCACCTGTGCTGACCAGCCAATGGCTTGACTGGAGTCTGTAACATGGTCGGTTGGTCGTTAATTATGAAATGTGATCAAAACTCTGAAGATAAAACGATTTTTTGAGCCATTCCTCTTTCGATTTCCACAGATTACTGAGTGCAAAATTGACTTAAGTAGAAGTTGGGCGTACCTCAGTTAAATGCAAGAAATCTTGGCAAAAGTTGCTGCCAAGGCACGAGGACATTTCTAATGTGGGCACTCATTTTGCTATTGTGTTTGTGGCAGAATTGATTTGGACACTTCGGACCATATCCTTCAACAACCTAAACAGTTCCATGCTTTTGCGTCTTCTCTGGCATGTAGGCGTACAAATGAGGCCAACTAATATTCAAAGGACTTAATGATAAACATCAAAACAAAATTAATAAATAAGCACTGACAACCTATTAGTTTTCCGGCGTTTTTCAACGAGTAAAGCCCCGAAATTCTTCACTAACAAAGCTAGCCCACCATTTAAATGTTTGTTCGATAAAGCAAATAAATCTTCAACGTTTTACAAAGTTTCGGCAAGTTGAAAAGATTTCACCGATACTATACTTTTGCGTCAGATTTAGGATTTCAATGTCTAGACAATATAAATTACTACTACCGGATGGATGAGTGGTTCGACGCCTCATCGCTGACTCATCCACTTTTGATGACTGGCCGATCAACGGGTCAATAAAATCGATAAGGCCGCCTGGTGTATATCCATTGCGTGCTGGTTATCTGCCTAGCCGGTAGGTTCATTCACTGATCCATTCGATCCACAACTAGGTGAGTGCAAAATGATTCCAGCATTTACCCAAGTTCATGCCATGCAGGGCTCTCAAGTGTCGTAAAAATGGACCAATTTTTATAACGCATCTTAGAATTCGATATTATTACGCCTCCGTATAAGGGTGATTAAACTCATCCACAATCTTTTGATTGGAAGCAAGTTTTACCTATTTAACTTATTGTGCATAGGAACACGGCCATTTTTAAAACCAACATTATTATTTATAGGTCCGCCTCTCAAACAAACCGTTTCATGTGCACCGAGCAAATAATTGTTAAGGCCTAGGGCAATCGGCTGATATTGCAAATGAAGATAAGCTGCAAGGGATATCGCCAAACCTTATGATAGATTTGTGCACGAGGTAAAGCTAGCATTCGTCTAACAATAGTTGCCGAGGATATCGATTCGTAAGGCGTAGTGCTGACAGTTCGAGTCAGAGTTTGTCGAGGAACGTAAGCGGAGGAAGCCGAATAAAGACCGAAGACTGCTATTGCTGCAAGTAATGAGGCAGGTGAGCCAGTGTGAAATCCATTTACACATGGATTTGTCGCCTTCTAGAAAATCGTCCTGCCGAAGACAGCGCTATCAGCTTGAAGGGCAAGGAGGAGCTCAGAGTCTTCGACCAACTCCACAGCAGCTTGACATCTCCAAAGTGCGAATAAATTACAACGTGCGACGTATTGATTGCGCTATTGATGAACCATGCTGGATTATTGACCAGTCGATCAATAAGGGAAGATGACTTTGAGGAGGGATGGATGGTGTCGGTTACACAGTTGTGAGCAGTTTCACTTGTGTATGCAAAGTAAGAAATAATTTTAGGTGCCATTTAGCCGGCATGGAAGGACAGAGATTGGGAGGAGGTGAGTGCAAAATGTGTTACAACTGTAGCAAGGACATCGATGTCTGTCCATGCTTCTCGTCGTATCATTCGAGGGTTATTTTAGTGGCACTGAATTAAACTATGGAATTGAAGAGAAGAGGGGCGAAAGAGGAAAAGACAGTGGATGTGGTATTGCACAGCTCAGGTGATAAGTTACTGAGCGAGAAGGGAATAATTTGCCGTCATGCTGAGTTGGTGCTCGATGAACTTAACCGTTATTTGTATGCCGCAGTAATCATGCAAAATAATAAAGTTAGTATTGGGTAATTGTGAGTTAATTGCATTACCTATTTTGTGGAAATTTGCTGTCTCGTTTAAAAATTTAATCGCAATTAAAATAACTACTTATCCTACGCAATCGCTGAGGCGCCTTGATGAAATTTTCCCCCAATCAGGCTGACCGCAGTTTTGAATTTGGCTTCCTTTGGTAGGGATTTACTGTAACTCCATTGCTGCTTGTTAAGTGGCTCCTCAATGCGACCGCATTGCCATGAGGGGTTAAGTCATAACGCTCAAAGATGGTAGTGTGCTTTAGTTTAGGCTGCAGCGTTAAATGGTAATGGTAAAGGAAAAGGAGGTGGTTGAGGCATCTGCTTGACACTGGTGGTGCACCAGTAATCAATAAAGGCCTATTTTTTAGTTCACAGCATGAAGACAGTGATTAAAGATGGTGAGTTTGAGGGGCGAATTGCTACCTTACGTAAGTTTGCCGCAAAATTGCACCGTGCTTACATTCTGCCTAATTGCGACGTCATAGGCCTTGGCTACTGCAATTCAGGATTCTGGCTGCACCTATACCACTCATTTTATGCAAACTTGATCAAGCATGCAACATGTTGCAAATGCTTTGGTGCTTTTCGTTTATGCCTGTGACGCGTAGCCTGCTGTTGAGTGCGTGATGGCAGCTGGCATTGTCGAGGAACCCCAAGTTGCACTTTTCCATGTGCCCTTCAAACTCCGCATTTTGCATTCTGCGCTTGACATTTTCCACAGTGCTATTCTGTTTTGAATTCAGTCATTCCCTGTTTAATTATTCGCGTTGCTGCTCCCCACCCTACAACCCGGGTTGCGTAGCAAGCTAAGTCCTACCTCAGTGCACTTTCGCTAGTTGAGTTTGGGATCGTACCAAGCCTAGCAAGTGGGCAGAGTTGGAAAAGCCAAGCATTCAGCGTTAACTGTGCCTTATTTTTGCAACATTCAGAGATGTTAGAATTTGTCTGATAGTGAAGAAGGCTATATTGACAATGAGTGATCAGGTCCTAACTCGGCTGAAGGCACAGAAGGATGAAAACCGTTCGGTGACACGGTAGGCATAGGAACTACAACAGCACGATTTCATAGTGCGGTACAGAAAAGGGGTGCATATTAGTAATGTAGATGCTTCGCCTCGAACACAGAACCCGGCAAAGACCAGTGGTGTTGTAGTGCTTCCCTTGTTTTGAGCAGGCTCTATACATACCATAGAAACATACACATATTAGCTACCCAAAAAGCTGTGGCGTAATAGAGGTTCCTTGCATTCTTTTACAAATTTTGGCAAGAGAAATGACCTCTTTTGGCATGAAAGGCAAAGGAGTTGTGTTAGAGTTGATCCAGTGCATCTCCAAAAGGGCTGAGTCCCTATTGTACCAAGATGGTGTTAAATAACCTGAGCACTATCTAGGGGAAGAGAAAATGCTGAAATCTCGAACATTTGGTGTTGGCGGTCTTCGCCAAAACCAAATGTGAGTGAATTGTGCCCAATCTACGTTGCGTGGATCTCTGTGGATACCACTTCAATGGTATGATGCACTGGTTGCGAAGCGCGACCATGGCAACCCCATGGAGGCACGATAGGCTAAAATGGTTGTTTCACCTCCTTTCTAAACTAACTCGACGCAGGCGTCCAAAAATGCCGCAAGATGAGAGGCTTTCTTTGGAGGTATGTTGCATAAGAAATTCCCTTTTTTCACCTTTTCAAATGTTGTTTGAGTAATTTATAAAAGGGACGCTAAAGATTTAACTGAGATCGGAGGCCTTCGGAGAATGAGACGCGCAGGCAGACGAGGTTAGCCAAGACCGCGGGTCGCAGAGGCCAAGGTTTCTCATATTCAGCCTACGCAAACCAACAACTGCGGCCTTCATCTCCCGAACGAACAACCAGTTCCGATCGCTACCACGACTTTCGTTTTTCTCGCCATGGTTTTGATCAAGATGTGAGTTTTCCTTACCCAGAGACTACTCCTATCTGTCAATGTCTAGCTTTGTTGGTGGTAGCAGCAATGTCTAATAATGTCACAATTATGAGAGACCTTCCCACCCGTTGTCGCCTAGAATAACTCCTGCGATTTTCTGCGAAACATCATCAGACGTCTTTGCCACTGAGTACATCAGTGGATGTTTAACCCAGCGATTCTTATTTAATCTCTAAATTTTGTGCTTCCTTTGAAAAGGAAATTCTGTTGGCGCTGCCACCAGTGCACGGGTTTCCTCCTTTTCTGCTTTTCCTTTCGACCACTCCTGGTAAAATGCGGTTTGATGTTTATTGGCGTCTTTACTGATCACGAAGCTGATAGGTGGTAGAAAAGCAGTGGATATATAGAGAAGCTAAGTGGTCAAACAAAGACATGATAAGTCGAATAGTCGAATCGTTGTTTGATGGATCATTCCATGAGTTAGGAGATCGCTCAGTGAGGTGTGTTGAGGACAGCGACAGTAACAACTGCAGGAGGAGAGTAGCTGGCGAAGACGACTCCTCAGTCGTTTAGAAACTGGAGTGGGAGAAGAGGTAGGGGAGGATGTGCAGGAGGATAAATTATGCCCTCGTGAGTGAGAAAGGCGTTGGCAACGTGAACGAGGGGAAGGAATAAGGAGGGGTGTAGAAGGCTGCAAACGCACTGAGGGAGGATGATGGGCTAAGCGGGGAGAATCACAGTAAATTAGCTTTCGACTGGAGCATTAAGACATCCACTCACCTACCTACCACCCCACTTCTCTATCAATCTATCTATCCATACATCCATCTATTGTCCAGCCATATATCTGTTTGTCAATCCAAACCTATGTGCATATCATTCGGATTGTCCATTTCCTTACACGTCTCTGCATCTGTCTCTCTGCAGGCCCGTTTCTCGAGCATCGACTAGGCACTGCACATGGTGGTGTCAGTGTACACAACATCAGCTTCCTTTCGTTCACCATTTATCCAATTAATCCGTTTGACCTAATCCTTGCTTTATCGTTCTTTCTCCCCTTAAACCCAGTTGGGAGGACGGCTGGCTTACTGACTTAGTTCTGCATGGATTGGCGGAAATGTTAGTCACTCTTGAGCGTACTTAAAGGTGCTGGTTGTCTTGCGTTTTTCCTCCTGCGATCTCCTTAGCATATTTTCGACTCTTTCTCCCTCCTTCCCAACTAGCTCTACCTATGCCCTTAACTCCGCACCCACCTTATCGTTATTCCCTGCGTGGCTGCCAATCCGCTCTTCGGCAGTGGCTTCACTGTGGTTAGCGATGACGGCATGAGAGAAGTGCATCTCATCAGGGAGGATGCCAAGTGTCTTCATTCCACCTGCCTATTTATATCCCACCATTGGCTCGACGTAGCCAGACAGTCGGACACGCCACCTTTGACTCATACTCCAGCACCAATTCGATGTCACTGAGGCTGGGAGAACACGTAAATTGTGAACTGCACACTGAGGCTACTCATGTTTCATTGCGCAAAGGAGAACCGAAGCTTCTGCGAAAAAAGGACAAAATGGTCTTTTGAGGCAAAAAATATAGCAACTTAGGTGCATTGCTTTCTAAATATTTTTTTCCACTGAGATTTCACACCAGTTTTTTATTTTTTGGGTTTCAGACAGGACGTATTATGCTCATTAGTGCTAAAGCGCTGCAGAGTAAAATGTTCCATAAATTATCCAATGACTGTGTCAGAATTGTCAGGATTATCAATCACTTGTGCAATTTCATAAAAGACGTGCTTCAGCTAACCATTGCATTGGTAGACTCACTATTTGGAACTGAAATTGGAACCAGCGTGTGCGTTCTCGGCTCTGTTTGAATGAAAGCTTCTGCACTCCTACACGACCAACTTGTCGGATTTCATTGGCACACAGACTACACATGCCGTGCTTAGCACCTCATTTATGGCAACTTCCAATTTGACCACTAACAGCAGCACCATTTACCAAAGCCGCCTGCTCCTTTACCATAGATCGATCTTTCCTCTATAATACTTTGATGACCATCGTCACCACCTGTCCACCTACGGATCAGTAGCACAGTGTCACTGGCCATTCGGGACTTTTTTTCTGCTCTTTAGCCTTCATACAATTGAGTGGTACATGGAAAACTAATCATCCTGTAACTCGCTCTCAATTGGCGGAATGGGCACAGTCCTGCCTTCCTGTCTTTAGATTAGTTAGGCTACAATACGGTCCAGTGGGAGAAGATGCGCAGCAAATATCCACTACCGCAGGAGTCCTTTGTTGCTCTAAGACTTTTTTATGCCTCCTAGTCGTAGTGATAGAAACCGCAATTTAAGTTGGTGAAATAAACAAATTTATTCATTTGAGACATATCTTAAATTCAAAGATCCCACCGGTGGTGGATCTAATCAGCTTTAATAGTAATCTAAATTCTTGAGACGATTGTTGCTTGTGTATGGCTGTGCTACTTAAATAGGCAAGAGGTTTAGCGAACGGGTATGGGAGTTGAGGCCTTAAGTGTGGTTTTGGAAGCTTACTTATCAGATACGTGAGGAGACGGTCAAGTTAACGAATTTGCAAAGTCGCCTGTGCTTTGTGTTAAGCTGCAAGCAGCACAATTGTGGAAGCAATGAAAGGTGAACTGGTGGACAGGTGACTAAGGAGATGGACTGTTAATCCATCCGGTATGTCTGCTTGAGTTTGAATCTCACGTGCGTTGTGGTAGTGTTAGTCGCCCTCCAGTCAGACCATACGGGCAGTCCACTTCGCTACACTCTAGACACCTTCGCTGTGGTCGACCCATTGCCACGTTCGCGCGTGCAAAGGCGCATGCGAAGGAAGGGTTGAACAGAGAAATTGCAATAAAGACGTTTACCGCTACCCGGAGCACTTCAATCTTCAGTCTAACGCTCTCGTGACTGGGTTACTACGACTCAACTACGGTTGTAGACGTCAACAAGCACAAGACCCATCACAATATGCTGGTGCGAGTCAAATTTGCATCAAATCAGCTGTCCATAGTCACCTGTGAGGTGGTCGTAAAGACGTTGTCTTTAACAATGGCAATAGCTGTTGTTGTTCTACTGTGGTGAGCTCAAGCAGTGCAGTGATGTGAGGTACGTCAGCACGGTGCCATCGACGGGGATGGGGAGGGTCGGGAAGGCGTCTCGATGGCTGTCTCTAAGTTAAATGCACTTCCATTTTCATTAGATGTTGCACTTGCTGTCAGTACTACACCACATTTGACAGTCTCATATATGTAATCCGTCAGAGAAATTGGCTGCACAGATCATGACTGCTATTTTAGCCACTGCTATGTCTGCTGGCTGCGTTGTGCCGCTTCGCTTGTTTTGCAACACAATTCGCATCAACAACTGTGCGAATCGGAGCAATCTCGCCGTTGTGACTGAAGGAATAGGATGAGTGGAGCATGCATGCATAATATTCGTGTCCACAGGTATACAAATGTGCGTAAATTTGGAAGCTCGTCATAATTTTATTTGATTGTCTTTCCCCAATCTGGTTGTACAACAAAGTGCCGACGTGTTACAAAGGAATGCATTGGTTTGGTTTGCAACACGTAGGACGATCATCGACTGTATCTTGGTATGTGGTGTTTTTGTAACAGTGGCAACATGAATGGCCACGTGTTGGGCCGTCATTCGATCACCATGGTTTCAGTGACGCGGGTGCCTAGGTCAACAACACTCTTGCCACTTTGGTCCATGTATTCGAGTCAGTAACACTTGGTCCACTGTGTAATGCCATGGGAATCACGATAATTCAGGTATTGTTGTTTGATTTCTGCAGAGAACTAGGTGCTA
This sequence comes from Taenia saginata, assembly GCA_001693075.2. Lineage (NCBI taxonomy): Eukaryota > Metazoa > Platyhelminthes > Cestoda > Cyclophyllidea > Taeniidae > Taenia > Taenia saginata. Next base: position 26,092 of record LWMK02000373.1, read on the forward strand.
TAATGAGCCATTGAAAATGTTTTGCATAATTTAGTTACATGCAACGAGGATTGACAGAGATGAGTATATTTTCAATGTACTTGTGCTTGCAATGGTTCCTGTAAAAGGGTTTTAACTCGCTTATCTGTGCCGGTTAGCAAAAAGCTTAACTGGAGTCACTAACATTGACACTTAATCGTTAAGTCCGCAATTTTGGTCAAAACTATAATGCTAAGAATGATATTGTGGGCATTGCTTCAGCTAATATTCTTTCGGTTCTCACAGATTACAGAGTACTAAAATGACTTTGGAGGCATTTGGGCATACCTCGGTCGCATGCAAAAAAGCTCGGCAAAAGTTGCTGCCAAGACACGAGGATGTTTCTAGTGTGGGCATTTATTTTGCTATTGTGTTTCTGGCAGAATTGATTAAGACACTTTGCATTATAGGTTCATGCAGACCAACATGCGTGAAATGAAAGAACGCCGTAAATGTTGCATTAAACGGACTTTAAGTGAATTGAGCTAGTTGGGACACTCAGAGAGAGAGTATTGTTAAATGCATTAAGATTATAAGAGTTTTCGCTTTCTCATTAGAGTGGAGAACTTGAATTTTAGTGGTAGCGAGAGGATGAGAAATGAGCAAAGTATTCCTGCTGCTCTAGCATTTCTGACAAATTGATGAGGCTTAATCTGGGCTTAGCGATAAATGCAGCGCATATCATTGTTCAGGTGATTAGCGTTTCGTTCCCACAAATCTCGTGGCTAAGCGGACGTCGTCGCTTTCAATGGAGAAGGCAGATAATGATTTTTGCCAGAGTACACGGATAACTTGTAGGCCCACCATTCATGACACTCGTAGTAAGACCTCCTACCCATCTACTGTTCTTGACCCAAAATGTAAAACAAAGGATTTTTTGAGTGCATTTGATGCAGTTAGCTGAAAGGTTTGAAGACGGATTCCGCTTGATCGAAAACAAGAGAATGCCAAGCATAGTCCATGCAGCCATTTCTACGAGGAAGCAGTGAATAACACGAGACGGAGATAAATAACTTAGCAAACGGGTGATTGCGTTCCTGTGTTGCACGCAGTGGCACAGAATTGCGCAGATGTAAGGGAATTTCCCATCCTCAACCACAGTAACATCAGCCGATGTGACATCATCAGCAAAGGCGACACGAATCTTGAATTTGATCTGCGAACTGCATGCCTTTATTGTGGGTAAGCTGATCACCGAATGCCTTCATACACACTAGCAACACCACAAGACACTAGTAAATTGATGGTATAAATTGATTACATGCATACACTTCATGTTTTCTTGCATTGAGCGGCGTTGACGAAAATTGCAAAGAAGGTTAGGACACACGTGGTAGCGCGTGTGGCGCTTTACGTCAAAGCTGCAGCTACATCATTTGAAACAGCCACTGTACGGACAGATCCCAGTAGCACTGGGCCAGAGAAAATGCTGTTTCATCTCTTGATGTAGCTTCTCTGTGCAACCACGCACTTTACATTCAGAGCCACCTCTAATCTTGCCTCAGCGCACCGAAATCTAGGGCACACTACGTAGAAGGATCTCCGCATAATAAAAGATTCAATCCCTAAGATGCATACTACATCACCCTCATGCCCAAACCATCGCTTTCACTACGCATTTAGGCTAGATCTACTAACTGCTTCTTTCAATCACCTGGTTGTGATTAGCGGTGGCATTGTTGTCATTAATGAGTGTAAATTACCAATCGTACTGTCTCAGGATCTTCTGGTGAGCAAAAGCTGGCGTCTAATCATCAAGACGAGAGGACAAAAGAATTAACGGTGGTTTTTCGATAGGTGGTAAAAATTGGTGCATACTTCATTCCGCTTTTGCCTCTCTCCTCATTCCGTAAACACGGCATATTTTGCAGTGGTACCTTTTTGCTCTGTGGGTGTATGGGATAGGAGAAACGATCGCATTTTTCATTGTTCTTTCGATTTAGTTGGTTCCGTGGTTTCCGCGCTAATGTCAAGCATGTGTAATACTTGTAGCAAGGATGAGGGTGTAAGAGTGTTTAATGAATAAAGGGAGAATCCCCTACACAGTAGATAAGGTAACAAACCCAACTGATCTTTTGGAGCATTCAAAACGGTCCACAACTAAACGAAAAGCAAGAGTACGAGGAACAGGGGAGCATAAAAGAGCGCTAAAAGCAATGACAGGTCACCAGTGTATTACTAGTTAATGTGGACTAATATCATCGAAGCCCGATCTTTGTTGTCACGTTACACATTACCCCAACTGGTGTGTGTGATTACGTGATTTCACCGAGGTTGGGGTAATGGACGTAGTTCGTGCACGCCCTGCGTTTACTGGATGATCACGGCTACCTACTTTTCCATAAATACATACACATTCACCATCACTTCTTGATGAGTGCGGCTGGTGCTTCACCTCATGACGTTGGCAATCCTGGCTTCTAACCTCACTTCAAAGGCAATATTAGGCTATTATCCTTAATTGTTAAGCCTTTGATATTTGTGCGTGCTGTCAGCATCACACTTTTACCTATCAAGAGGGCAAAGTTTTCAGAACAAAAGTTTTAAGGTCGACAACCTAATGCGTACACACAATCCAATTTGCACCGAGTTAGTTGGCTCCTGTCCTTATCTCATTATGACTGTAAAATACCTTGAACTGATTGGCACTACGTATGGCAGTAGAGCAAATCCCCTCGTGACAGTTAGTAATGGGGTGGACCAAACACAGAGAAAATCGCGACTCATTTTGAGATGCCCCTAAAATGCGCACAAATAACTGCTGCTCGTTACTTTTTAGTTCGACGAAGCAAATAGATGGGTCTCGTAATTGCGAATAATATTGACGTTAGTAGATGCAATGCTATGGCTTTTCTTCAAAAAATGCACTTTATTTTGTATCGCGGGGTTCGTTTACCTCTCAGATGTAAGCAAGCTTACTTTCTTCAGGGTACACTCATTTATCCCTCTTCAAGTGATGAACACATACATGCCACCAGGACAACACTTTGAACATGTGCTCAAGTCATGTGTTGCCGTTTGCCACTGCCCGTGCTAGCTTCCTTGATTAATATTGTGAGCACCTCCTTTTCACTCTCCTTTCCAACCGCCTCTTCCTCTATGTCCTGCTGCACCGACTACGACTCCTACGCTGGCAGTCGTCTAAAAAGAAAGTCAAGCAAGCTCTTGTCAAGAATCTCAAGTGCACACTTATTCCTGATCAGATAAACAGCATCCGAAGCAGCAGCTACCAGTGATGAGAAAGCTACTGCCACATCCAACCACCAACTGCATCACCGCAAGCATGTAAAATTGTGGGATGCATAAAACACAGTGACAGTAGCATTAGTAAGCAGAGGAACAAATCTGATTCAACAATTTGTTTAACACTGTGTCCAAGGATGACAATGAACAAACGAACTTACCACTTGGCTCATCGAGTCGCACATTCATCCATCGTCTCCCTTCACGGCTACCTTCTCCTGCGACACATGCCTTCGCCCCTTCACCACGCTTCGCGGTGTCAGCGCCCGCTGGGGATTTGTGCCTGATTTTTAAAATAGACGGCACAAATGTATGAGTCATCACAGTTTATCTGACCTCCACCAAACGCCAAACAAACTGACGGCAGAGAGATAAAAGCGCCACAACTACACACACACATTCACGTCCCTTCCGACCAAATCACCTTTACCTTCGCTTCGCCATTACAAAGCCCTGAAAACTTCAAAGTCACGGGACTATTTTGTGCAGATAATAGCGCGCAAATCGCACACAAACCGAGGCAAGTCATGCAGTCGTGGTTCCACGTGATCAAGAACGGAAAACCCTATTCCACTGGCGAGCGCAATCCATGAAATTCTGTTACACCAACTGCCGCAGCCTTCCTGACAAACAACTCTGAGTGTCCGAGTAGCCGCCCATTTGTTTCTGGGCTAAACAAACTAACCAAAGAAAAAACACCACAACATGCTAAAAATGAACCCACGTTTCTGTAGTCACTGATGTCAGATTTCGTACACTACCACACCGGGAATAAGGCCAACATAATATCGAGAATTGCAGTTGCAACTAGTAGGGTGAAAGTCAATCCATGATCATTTGATGCATTGCCAGAACAACCCCAATTAACAGATGAAGGCATTCTACAGCAACGTAAGTGTATAAAAGGAATGCAGGTATAGAAACTTCCATGAATAAAACAGGCACTTATTGGTGAGGAAATAATAAAATTGAGTAGGAAGTACTTGAAAAAGTTAAGTCTCTACGATAAAATTAAGTCTCATCGACCAAAGCTCATTCTTATTAGAATGGCAAACCAAATAGCAGCGGTCAAAGCAATCTCCATTAATTGCTAGGAATGTCGTGCAATAGAAGTATCAACGCCATTAAACAACGCAAATAGAAGACCACGAGCCGTCACAGCAACAGCAGCTATTTTTTTAACGTTTACTCCAGCATGGGAACAGATGGGTGGATAAACAGATGTGGTGAGAAAGTGGCAAATAAGTGGCATGCGCTTGGGGAGCCTAGTGCTCTTCTTGACCAAATCGCGCCTCAAAACAATCTTAATTTATCACCTAAAGTACCATACAGTGAGAAATGAACGTGAGTAGGAGGTACACTTTGAAAACAAAACTTCCAAACAGTCACATTATGAAGCTTTTGATATTCTCCAAAATGGGAGCGCATAAAGAGCACTAGTCGGCACTTAAAGGACCTAACCTAAATGACCTAATAACAAATAATAAACCAAAACCAGAAAAATTTACCAAATACTTACTAGATCCCCGAGATTTTACTGCAAATAAAGCCCTATCAACCGAGACTAATAGTCCCCATGATGCACACCGCTACGAGCTCTGTCCACAGAAGGAGTCGATCACACCAATGTTCATTTAACAAAACAAAACTAATTTTATTGTTGATTTATTTCACCAACTGAGAAATTAACACTAGTGCTAAATTTTTTGCCCTCGTGTCAGATTTAAGGAGTAAAGGTGCAAGAGAACTAAATTACTAGTTAGGGGTAAATTAGAAAACTAGCAGTAAATCATAAAGACAGAAAACCCATGCAACCATCACTTGAAGATGCGCAATTAATATTTATCCGTGATTTAAACACCAGCAAAGCTTTTCGTTACCGCTATTTACCTGTAAATAGCTTTGAAAATCCAAGCGTATGCTTTAAGTAAGTTGATATATAAGACTCATCAGACCTTATTTCTTCAATGATCAGATGTAGCTTTTGCAAATGTTGACTGTTTTTTCATTACTTTTATTTACCAACTTTGCGTTTTGTTTAACTGCAACATTCAGGCTGTTTGAGGTTGTTGTAGCGTCCTGAGACTCCCTTTATGGTAAATGAAGGCATAGTACTGGGAAAGAATATATATTCAGGAAACAGAGGGCTTGGGTGCCGTTGGCACGGCCCAGAGACTAGCCAACCGGCTAGTATATTATGGCCACTTAAGTGACCGAAACCGGCAGTTCGAGCAAACAAAGTACTGCAGTTGTGAATGAATGACCGGCTTGCCTGATTTGCTGTGTGTTCGGCTTTTGCGTTACTTCTCCTTCAAATGGGTGCATTTTCACTTAGGCTGTAGTCAAAATCCATGACTTTATCGTCTTTGCATTTCACAAAGGGATGTAGTGGTGAATGTGTGAGAAGAACTGCCTATTGGATGCTATTGCACTAGAAGTTAAAAGCATTTATAGTCTAACGTAATTGAAAGCCTACATATTTTCTCATTGCGTGCATCTATTTTCACTATGTGTGTGGTGCTTTCATGTGGTGGAAGAATGGACTTATCCGTTCTCATTTGGGTCATATGTGGTGCTGGTTGATGCGTCAGCATTTACACAAACTGCTTAAGCCTGCCAAAGGCACGACTTTTGCGCGTTATCAAGACTTCCTTCTTCGTTACTCGGCAGCACCTATGCACGTGGTTGTGTTCCATATCACTAAATCGTTGTTAATAAGACTTTCATTTGCAGTCAAGGCAATGAAGGTGACGAAAGACAGCTGTGTCTCCTTCTTTATGCTAGGCGATTGACTCTTTAGAATAGTTGAGTCCTGTCAGCCGAGATCACAATTATCAAGATTCCAGAGTTGTTATGGCTAAAACCAGGGCGCACCATAATTCAAACGAGGCTACACAACTTTCGGAGATTATCAAATAGATTAAATGCACTGGAAAACAACATGCAGTTAACACTCTCCAAGGACGTTTGTTCGACAGCATTAGCAAATTTTGTCACCAGGTTTTAATTCTGATTTGCTTAAAAACGCCAGCAGCATAAAAGTTAAAATGCCTTTTCTAAGCTTGGACACGTCTTATCAGGGTTCTCGGTCGCATGCAAGCATTCCACTTTCGATTCTTATTTGCCAAGGAGAAACGAGGAAATGAACGGCCCCAAACCACCAAAACACATGGTTTTTTGTTGCTCTGCGCAACCTTTTTACTGCTGTACGTTCATAATTGATAAACTACCATTGCTGTCCAAACACCACGACAAAAATGACGTGGCTTCGGGAAAAAGATGAGCTGAAGTACTATAATTATTACTACAGTTCTTACTTTGCACGCCTGCACTTGCGTAGGGCTTGGTTATGTGTCTTAGCCCCGCTTGGCACCTCTGTTGGTGAGGAATAATGGCACAAATTGATGCTACTGCGACACCACGATGCGGAAAGCGGGTCATAACTACCATCGTAGCAACCTCACCGGACTTTACAGAAAAGATGCTTGTCATGGCGCTGACACCGGTAAAATAAATTGAAATTGTCTATGAATTTTGAGCTTAAGCATGTTCTTGCGGTTCCTCACAATGCACACACCGAAGAAGTAGGAGTGATAAAAAAGGGTTCTGCCAGCAATGGAGTACAAAGCGTCATCCACCTTTTTCTAAGTCAAAACAAGTACCAGAACCTCGAAATAACATGGTTGAAATCGCTGCTTGTGATTTACGCCAATTTTAGCCTTCTGATTTAAGCTATAGTGCAGTGCAGTGTGGTGTGGTGTAATCTATAGTGCACTTGCAATAACGACTGGAGGAGGGCCATGCATTTAGCAAGTTTTCGTAACGGACTAGATATACAGCTCGTCTAAAATGGCAAAGGATGGACAATGGTAATGCGGCACGTAAAAGTCCGGTTGGAGTACAAATCGCGGGTTTGTAATAAATTGACGTGCTTGCCTTCCTTCTTGAAAGTACGTTGGGAGGAGAGACTTGATAGGCGGGGTCTGGTGTGGGCTGGAGTAGTAAAAGGAAATAGGATGTGTGAACGCTGACATGGAACAGGGCAGAAAGCGGTAAGATAAGATACCGGTACATGAATTTGCATTTGCAAGTCTGTTATCGGTAACAAATTGGATAAAGATTTGACGAGGCGTGGTCCCGTATTACGCAAGGCTCATTATTTTGAAAGAATGCAAATGTAATGGGAGAAGAATGAGACACTTACAGGGGTGGCACTGGAGTGGAACACGAGAGGGATGCAGAATACGTAAGAGCTGCATTTTATTCCCCGACCTGAGGATGCCAATTTTCCTTGCGCGTTTACGATAAACCCTAATACCTGAGGGAGAGAATTATGCCCATCACTGACTCCTAAGTCTTTCTCGTAAATTCTGGGACAAATGAAGTATTACTAGAATGATGAAATGCAAAATGATCAGTGTTGTTTACATGCTAGGGTAGAGGGACGAATCTAGTCATGCCTTTTCTAACCGAGCCTGGTTCACCCTAGTTTAATGCAGTGCGTCTACAGTGGGTAAGCAACTGGAAGCACAGAGTTTTGATCTTGTGCTTTTGATACTTATTTCATAACCGCACAATAAATTATGAAGATGCACAAAGAAGATCAAGACATGGGTATAGCGAAGAGATAAGCGGCTCACCCCTAAATATAGATGCGGAACTTGCAAACGACAGATGCAGGTAGTTTTTCTGATCCTGTGCCTTTGTTTATGCTTGCTAAAAGGCAATAAAGAAATCTGTTAACGGTAACAAGTTAGATAAACAAAATGGGACGGATTTACGTGTTCACGATTAACCCTAGTACCTAAGGGGAAGAAGTAAGAGCAGTACTGACCTCTAGGTCTTTTTTGTAAATTCTGGGGCAAATGTAAGAAGTAAGAGTAAGAAGTAAGGGTACGAGGAACGGAGAAGCATAAAGAGAGATAAAAGGCGGTAAGAGGTCACTAGTGCATTAACAGTTAATGCAAATTAATATCAACGAAGCCTGATCTTTCTTGTCACGTTGCGCACTGCCTTGACTGGACCATGTGACCACGTGATTTCACCGACGTTAGAGCAATAGGTATAATACATGTACGTCGTGCGATTACTGAATGATCATGGTTACCTACCCTTCCATGAGCACATAAGGACTTACTACCGCTCTTTGATGAGAATAGCTGATGCTTCACCACATGACCTTGGCGATCTCAGCCTCTAACCTCACTTCGGCGTCAGCATTAGGCTATCATCCTAAATTGTTGTACCTATGATATTTGTGCGTGCTGTCAGCATCACACCTTGACCTATCAAGAGGACAAAGTTTTTGGAACAAAGGTTTTAAGGTCAACAAACCAATGCGTGCATGCAGTCCACTTTGTGCCGAGTTAGTGCACAGTGGATTTTCTGGCGGTCGCCATTCTTCCATCCCAATATCTCATTACGAATGCACCGTACATTGAATTGATTGGTATTACGTATGATAGTCGAGAAGATCTTCTCGTGACATTTAGTAATAGAGTGGACTGCCCACTGCTGCAATCACGAAACGTTTTGGGGTGTTCCAGAAATGCGCACAAATAACAATTGCTCTTTACTTTTCAGTTCAACGAAGCAAACAGAGGAGTTTCGTAGTTGCGAATAATATTGACGTTAGTGAATGTTATGCTTTATCTATTTTTTAAAAATGCGCACTCTTTTGTATGGCGCGGCTCGATTACCTATCAGATGTAAATAAGCACACCCTTTTAGGGTAATTTCATTCAATTCTCTTCAAGTGATGAATACATACATGCCACCAATGTTACCGATGTGTAAAAGCAAATTGCCCTTCTTTGCATTTGCGAGTTTTGATTGCTTGTTAAGGATAAATAAGAGCCCCAAATCAGAAGGAGGTGTTTTTGAAATCAAGGCTGGCTTTTGCGCAAAAGAAGCCTCTCCTAGTTACTGACTCTGATAAAACCGCATATTTTATTTGTTATTTCGTTTCACCGCTGACATATCCCTCTTCGTTTCACTTTAATTGGAATCACAATTTGAGCAAAATCATCATGCATGAAAGGCCCTGTCTCGACTCAGCACAGTGTGGATCATGTGTTTATGTTCTTAGGATACTTTAGTGTTTCAGTCACGTTAGAGTATATCTTCAAGTCATTTTCAAAGGCGTCGCCAAATTAAAGCAAGTAATGAGCTCATTTTACTTCGATTTATGCTGCTGTTTGAGTCCATTTGGCAGCTAATTAAAAATCAGATGCCTCAGTGCGGTCCTGCAGACTGCAACGAAAGCCTTGTTCTTACGACGACATGGCTAAAGAAACCTTATTGCTTGCTGGATATTTTGAGGACAACTTTAGCTAAAATTATGGGCGTATTGTTGTTTTGTTTCACAATCCAGACATCTGCTATTCTCTTCTCTATCCTTCTAAAAATTATATCTAAGAAGTTTGATCGGCATCCTTTCACCTTGCTGCATCTGCGTCCACCTTTGTTTATCATCCACTTTAAGTGTGCTCTGGTTGCACACAATCTCAGAACAGCATTACTGTGGGACTTTATGCAAGGCCTAGCTGTTTGTCAATCACCAAGCATTTCGGAGACAAAAATTGTGTCCAACTCTCTGCCTTCCTACTAGCATTGGAAAGCAATGAAAAACTGCAAGCACACGGATTGTCAATCGAGGGATGAAGGCCAAAATTACTTGTTTGCTACCATGAAGTGCACCCAAATTAAAGAAAATCAAGTCATATCCGGACGAATATTAATGCTTAGAATGTAATTAGTACCGAAAATCATCAGCTACAATTAAGTGTGTATGTGGTGATTATTAAAGTAGCGAATAAGATATGCAATCAGACGCAGAATTCTTCATTCAACAGAAAACAGCCTAACTTAGTAATAAGTAGCTAGCAATTTGCATTTGGCCGAAAATTGAATTCCATTTAAGATGGCATGTCACCTGAGTGTTTTAACTCATAGTCAGAAGGGCAAGTGAGAGCTAGTTACCAGGAAGTTCAAGTGGATCAGAATGTGCAACTGTTATGCCAGGTGGTTGTGAAAGGTATAGACTTCTTAATGGCCAAAGCACTGTAAATGAGCATGTTTTTTTGACGCATGGGAAGGCTAGTAGGCCTAAACGAATGTATTGGAGACCGCTGAGACTGAAAAGACTGCATGACAAGGGGTTGGCCTTGTTCGGTTTTTTTGAGAATAAAACGTTGACATTAGCACTCCTTCATACTGTTAATTCTAATTGTGAAGAAATTGATGGGACAAAGACGTTCTATAATACTGAAGACCACCCTGTCACTGCCACTCAAATCAAGGCCAGTCCAACTTCTGCTGTAGAGAGCATGACTTAGTGCACTGTCTCCGGATTTTAACATCCGTGTCACGCGGTGGCAATTACTAGTAACCGAAAATAGCAGAGTCAGTATGAGCCTCAAACCTTGTCTTTGTCTTTGGCTTGCTTGAATTTTACTTGCAGAGAACTGTAGTTTGTAAGGGAGATTGATTTGCGAAACTGAGGGGTATTTTGTGGTTGTTTGAGAACATTCTTATCTAGCCGGCATCGTATTCACCACTATTTTAACTACGTCTGCAGCACTGGCCTTAAAAAGTCAAAATTTTAACTTTTCTTATGAAGGAAAGGGTAGAAAAAGGGAATTACGAACATTGGATAGCGCCTTTCTTCGATTTGAAAAAGAAGGCCTATAGAGCCAATGTGTCATTTCTAAAGGGCAAAGTAGAAGCGAATAGGAGACATATTGGCCATGTAGGCATTATTTTCTGGCAGTGAAATAAGTCCACTTTTAATCCTCACGATAAACAAATTGCAGGATAGATGCAGCTAGTCCAAAATTGTACAGTCCTGACAGTTTTACAGTTTCAATCTTACTAATGCTTGCCAAGTAGAGAGAAATAATTGGTGAAGTAAATACGAACAGCAAAGGCATTTAAAGCGTGCCGTCATAATGCTTCCTCAATCCAAAGCACCACCGAAAACATTCTACCTACTGACGTACAAACACTATTTTCGGCATCTAAGGTGATCTCCTGGCTTCTTAAAAGCAATATTCTTTAAAAGCATTTCATCAACTTACAGGGAACTGAATTTGTAATGGGTTAAAATGCTGCAGCTAGAGCTACCCCATCTTGTTAGTAGTTCTGTTTAATTAACAAAAATTTTGAAAGCTTATGCATGGTTTTCTTTTGTTCAAATTCAAAGCTTGACAATTTTCGGCTGAAGGATAGGCACATGTCCTTATTCGACGTATGCGGCTCTACAAGCGAGTGCTGTGCATTTTTCAGGGCATGCAGAAGAAAGTGCTAAATTCGTTCCTAAAGGTGACTGGCAGGCAAAGATCGATGCAATAGTCGCAATCATTGTTGACTTCAAGTGTATGCGGCATAACACAAAAAACAGCTTTAAGAAGCACAATAAATATTAACTACCGGTACAAAGCCGTTCTATTTAGTTGTCAAAGTAGCAAAAATCATCGAAATGTTGCTGAAGGTTGAAGTCCTTTCCTTTACATGAGTTTTCGGTATTAGGCAATTTGTGACCTATATCTAACAAACAAATATTCGATTTGAAATTGAAATTGCTTATTTCTGTCATATCATATCGAATAACTTAGGGTTAGCAGCGTACTAACTTCATTTGTCACCAAAAGTATAACAGTTTACTCGTTTAAAAAACCTTAAATAAACGACAGGGCATTATCGTGATGCGTGGAGGATTGCTCCTACCGAAACGCAGGCAAAATCCACGGTCTTCAGAAGCAGTGCCTGTGGCACAAGATCTAACGATGAAACAGGAATGACATGAAGTATGTTCACGGAGGTGTGCAGGACCTGAACTACTGTGCAAAGAAGGCAACAGTGCTTCGCAACCATTAACGAAAATTAAATCGCTCTAAGCTTGTTTGTTCTAGGAACACCAAACTAAATAATAATTGCATGCTTGCCCTTTTATAGCCGCCAGTCCGGAAACGACTTCCTTGGTTCGACTTATCCGTAGGCAAAATACCTCGTTATTATGATTTCTCTGTGTGTTTCTTAATGCTTCCTCAATCCAAAGCACCACCGAAAACATTCTACCTACTGACGTACAAACACTATTTTCGGCATCTAAGGTGATCTCCTGGCTTCTTAAAAGCAATATTCTTTAAAAGCATTTCATCAACTTACAGGGAACTGAATTTGTAATGGGTTAAAATGCTGCAGCTAGAGCTACCCCATCTTGTTAGTAGTTCTGTTTAATTAACAAAAATTTTGAAAGCTTATGCATGGTTTTCTTTTGTTCAAATTCAAAGCTTGACAATTTTCGGCTGAAGGATAGGCACATGTCCTTATTCGACGTATGCGGCTCTACAAGCGAGTGCTGTGCATTTTTCAGGGCATGCAGAAGAAAGTGCTAAATTCGTTCCTAAAGGTGACTGGCAGGCAAAGATCGATGCAATAGTCGCAATCATTGTTGACTTCAAGTGTATGCGGCATAACACAAAAAACAGCTTTAAGAAGCACAATAAATATTAACTACCGGTACAAAGCCGTTCTATTTAGTTGTCAAAGTAGCAAAAATCATCGAAATGTTGCTGAAGGTTGAAGTCCTTTCCTTTACATGAGTTTTCGGTATTAGGCAATTTGTGACCTATATCTAACAAACAAATATTCGATTTGAAATTGAAATTGCTTATTTCTGTCATATCATATCGAATAACTTAGGGTTAGCAGCGTACTAACTTCATTTGTCACCAAAAGTATAACAGTTTACTCGTTTAAAAAACCTTAAATAAACGACAGGGCATTATCGTGATGCGTGGAGGATTGCTCCTACCGAAACGCAGGCAAAATCCACGGTCTTCAGAAGCAGTGCCTGTGGCACAAGATCTAACGATGAAACAGGAATGACATGAAGTATGTTCACGGAGGTGTGCAGGACCTGAACTACTGTGCAAAGAAGGCAACAGTGCTTCGCAACCATTAACGAAAATTAAATCGCTCTAAGCTTGTTTGTTCTAGGAACACCAAACTAAATAATAATNGGCAACAGTGCTTCGCAACCATTAACGAAAATTAAATCGCTCTAAGCTTGTTTGTTCTAGGAACACCAAACTAAATAATAATTGCATGCTTGCCCTTTTATAGCCGCCAGTCCGGAAACGAATTCCTTGGTTCGACTTATCCGTAGGCAAAATATTCTGTGTGCAAATGAATCAGTGCTTTCCTAAAGTCCGCATGCAACAATACACTGTCGCTGCTAAGGGAAAAGTTCCCATATTTGCATATGGAAATCATTTGTAAGTGCTTCTGTAAAATCTGTAGACAAAAACAATGCAAATGTGACTGTGCGAATTCTGTTTGGCTAGCGTTGTGGCAAGAAAACTAGGTGATGGGGTTGATCACATACCACCTCATTAGGTTGCATTTGAGGCCTCATTTCAGCATTGCAGCTAATGGTTACATTAAGCGTCGTATTTAATAAACAAATCAGTAGCAACCGAATAGCACGGTAACATGGGTGACGCATACGTAGATTGCATTCGTAAATAACTCCATGAAACAATAAGTGTATAGCCAACATTATTGCACACAACGAGGAATGAAGCTGCATTTATAGCGACTAATGCATTAACATTGATTTCATCTCTGCAAAAGGGAAGAAAGGCGTCATGATTTTTACTTCAAAATGTTTGATACTTTAATTTGTGGTCTATGCTTCTATTAATCTTCCTGTTCCAATGAAATATTTAAGTGTCAGTGAATAAAAACGCTTTTGAGTACAGCGCCTAATGCAGCCGTAAACAGCAAGTTTAAAGTGATGTCAAGAGTGCCACCTAATAGGAGGACATGTGATCGTCCCCATCACCTAATCTACTTGTCACAGGGCCATCCAAACAGAATTTGCACAGTTGCATTTACATTCTTCGCGGTTCTTTCAAAAAGGTGATAAGGCGTGTCACCCTGATGGTTGATGCAATGCGCCAGTTGCCTACAGATATCACAGAAGCTCTCATCTATGAGTCCCAGCACATCCGTGCAGAAAATGTCAGAGCATTGTGGTGCACCTACAAAACGTGGTTTATAACAATGCTCTAACACGAGCGCATAAATGCAGTACGATGCCAATCCAGAATAAGTTTAGATTTTTCTTTCATTTTGTTGAGCATTTCTGTTCTTAAAAATTGTCTCCACCTCTATGTTCCCATGATCCCATTCTTGTAAGCAGCATGCACTTACCCATCACTCGCTTTGCTTGGTTTTCATTGTCTTGTAAAACGAAACTCATGCTTACCTAGCTGCAGGACCAAAATTTGTGTCAACCATGGGCCATGGGTTATCTTTTATTGCTTGTAGAGGATAAATAAGAGCATTAAATTAGCATGGAGGGTTTTAAAACCAAGGGTGTCAATTAAGAAAAGAGTGCCAGCTTGAGGTGGATTTTTGCAAAAGAAACTTTGCCTAGTTTTTCGCTGGAATAAAACCGCATATTTCATTTCTTATTCTACTTCACCGTTGACATATCCCGCATTTTCACACAGTTCTATCAACGGTGTTAGCGGCGGTTAAAAGAAAAAGTCAATTTCTTGATGAATGCAAGGAAGCTTGCAATTTATCATTCAAGTCATCAACCTAGGAAGGGCCTAGCAAATGACTACTTTTGATCCCATTTTCCATGCAAGTATAGCCTTCTTAGCTTTGTTAGCCCCTTCGAAATACTCAAGTCTTGGCAGTAGAAGTTATCTGCATTTAATGTTATTTCTACCTTGCATGTCGTGTGGCATGAGAAATAGCTTTTAGACCTCCGTAGTGAAATGTTCTAACGATCTTCGAATTCAACTGATGTGAAATGAAAAATAACTTCACCTCTCCTCCAGCAGCCCTATATAACGATACTGGAGCGTCATAAACCACCCCTCTTTATCAGCTTCCATCATGGGAATGCCATTTCTCGAAACAAAGAACGAAGTGAAAGCCCATAAAAGCCAGTTTGCGTTGCCAACGGTTTTAAGATGAGGTCATCCAAAGAGTGAGCATTTATAAGAAAACGAATGTGCCTGGCTTCCTGATGGTTGGAGGTGGTGGCACGACCACACATCAAAGCATGGTGGTGATGGAAGATCGGAGCAGTGGATCTATGTTCTTTTAATTCCTTTTCTACCTCAACAGGAATGGTTTGCGGGACCTCAAATGTGCAAGCTGGGTATACACAGCAGCATTTTGTCCAAAATTGGCAGATCATGTATGTAATGAAGTTTGACCTGCCTGTGTTCTCGTCACTGTTGCTGCATATTGTGGCACTGAAATGAAATGGTGAACTGAGAAGAAGTGGAGAAGAGGCAGAATATTCACATATATAAGTGAAAGTTGTTTGCATATTATAGGTAAACTTCCGAAGTTCTGATTATTCTTTTGGTGCAGAGCAGTAGGCAGGAACTCGGAGAAAGCGAGCCGGGATTCTCATTGTTTTATTCACATTAGAAAGGCGATAGGCATCAATGTGCCAGTGTAGAACGATGCCGAGTTTGATCACGCTTTTAGAAGTTTATTCAAAACTCCCTTCTAACTGATTGGTTTGCAATTCACGCTACTAATTTAGGCGATAAGAGGCTTTAATAATGTGAAGGAGTTTTCAATGAACACTGCAATTGCAACCTCCTTCTTGCCTTCCCGTCACGAAAAGCTAACTTCTCAGATGGATTCTCGATTTGACAGCACTTCTTTACAAGCACTAATCCACCGTATGTAAGACGAATAGATTCCATCCTTCCCACCACCCACCAGAATTGGCCATAATTAGAACTGGGCATTTGCTATGCGGAGTGCTCTCCTTCACCTAGTTATGTCACTCCCAGCCATTCGTTTTCATCGCTGAGACTGACACACAGCCTTAAACACTCCTCTGTCACATGAATGGCTTTGATGGCTTCGACTTTCAGTCATCCTTCATGTCAATGGATGAGAGTCACTCTCGCTACCCCTCCTTCCACTAATGGGCAACATCGCTTCTTACGTTATTATATGCACTCAATCAATTTTGGCTGCATCATAACGCTAGTGTTGTTAGGCAGAACTATCGTTCACTAAGAGGGAATGGCAATGGGGTAATAGCAAGTTTGGTTTGAGGTAAAAAGAGATGGGATGATGTGAGTTGGAATGAAAGGTTCGCCAACTCACACTTTCCTGCATAGTAAAATGGGTGTCAAAGACGTTAGGTTCTACCCATTTGGTCAAGATGCAGGAGAAAGGATTGCAAGCACTCATAGCAATGGAAAATCGGATGCGAAAATGAAAATCCGATGAATGATTCGGTGTCAAGTTCAACTGCACTAAAGACATTTGTCAAGTAATTGAGCGCTGGCCCTCATTTTTGTGGAAAGGAGAGTAGGGAACTTGGAATTGATGATTTGCTAAAGAATCTTGAGGTGCAAAGTCTTACGACTTCTCAAGACACTAATCAAATGCAGCACACGGAACCACAGGGTTCGGTGGACAGAAATCTCAACCTCCTGTTTCTACTTCACTCGTGTCAGGTATGCAAGAAGGAACAGCTTATCTCGTCTTAGCTATTGCTACTAATGCGACGGAAGAATCTTAAGCGAGCCGCGTTCTCACTCAGTAGTCAACCTTTTGCAAAACATCCCTTCTGCTTTGGTGTCGGATGGGTTAGGACGCGTCTCAACACTACAACCAATCAATGAGCTATCTGTGCCTCCGGAAACAATAGTGGAGTAGTTCTGCTAGCAAAACAATTTCAGTGTCAAAGCATGTTAGTGGCCTTTTCCATGAATGGAGACCAAAATATACACCATCAAACTTTTGTTTGGAAGAATGACTAGAGATCGGAGCAATTCAAAACCAGTAAAACTTTGCCGTGTGTTTCACCTTAAGAGCCAGAAGTTAAAAGTACCTGGAAGGAGCACTGACGTTCATCATTTCGAACCTGAGGCTCCAACTTAGTCTATTGAGATCACTATGGTGTGGCACGTATGAACGGTAGGTGCTTATAGTAGCTGATGTTACACCCATTCACTTAATAGTCTTAGCAGTTTGGCAAAAAGCACTTTGATGCTTCAGTAACAAAATACACTTGTTTCGGAAAAATTAGAATCCTGATTTCCGTGGAATTTCCTAGCAGTCATGCTCGCTTAACCTCCTTTTTTTCATTCAAGCATGCTACACTGTCAGTATTGTCAAGATGTTTGGCCAAAGCGGTAAAAATCAACTCCTTGAGCATAAAAAGCAAATACAGTGTTTGATAAAAATCTAAGTGAATCACTGAGCTACGAAAGCATAATCTTGCTGACATCTGCCAGGAATACAAGCCTTTCCTAGCACTAGCTAAAGCTTGAAATTGACTGTTAAGTTGCCCCTTCCAGATTGTGTCCCGCATAGAAACCGAATCCTACAACTTCTAGCAAACCTTAAATGTGTGTCACTGTGGAAAAGATTCCGACTAGAAAAGGTGGATCTAAGTGAACAGCTAATACCCGTACTGTATACTTCTGTCAACGTCTGAATTCCATTTGCTTTTTCATCGATCAACACTTTAGCAGTCAATCCATTTCAGTCCTTATTTAACCAACACTGCGTACGCAAACTTATCCTTCCCGAATGTGTGAAGAAATAGTGAATTGCTGGAGGAGTAGGTGGTTTGCTCATTGGTCATATGACAGTAAGTATAATGCACGTTTATCTACCTAGATAGAGATTTGACTCCCTTACTCACACAGGCAATGCATTTTTGGCATGAATTGCCTTTGACTTCGAAAAATGCATATGATGCAAGTGAGAATTCTTTGTGGGAACGTTTAATATGAGCGTAAATTGTAAATGCACTTTAAGACTTATCTACCTTGCAAACTAATGTTGATGCAACAGTGGCGAAGCTGGAAAGTTGGGCATTTGTTGACCACGCTCTAAATGTAATGCCAGCCTTTTTGGTCTCGTAGTGAGAACAACGCACACACAGCCAGCGACCTCCCCTCGATCGTTAAATCGGTTGGGTCATCCAAGCGAGTTACTGCGGCAGGATTTAGTACGATACGCCTGACCATCCATATCCAACAAGGATCTTCTTTTACTACCGCATCCATGGATATTTTCTCTATTTATGGCACCTAAGTGTCCAAAAGGAAAATTCGTGCAACTTTCCGACTGCAAAAGTAAACAGAAATTAGAGAGTAGAAAGTGACTAATTAGTAGAATCCGAGTAATTTTGTCCAGTTGTTGATTTGCATACCTAAGTCATCGCAGGATTAGTTGCCCAAGATGATCGACGAACGTAAATTATGTATTATTTGCGGGGTGTTGGCTCTTAACATCAGGCCATGGCATCAACTGAACTACGTGAAAACAGCCACTCTAACCAACGCTAGTTCTTCTAGCATCTCGGTGCCTTTAACTTCCTCACTGCCCTTAACTTCACTAACATAGTGCTTTTAGGAAACAAAATTTGTGAACACTAAGTGCTAACTAGACAAATTCCGACCTAAGACCTTCTTTGTAACCCACGACATCGTATATAAGTGCTAAATCTTGGTGGCTAATGAACACTTAAGAAGCCAAACCGCAAGTGACTCAGCCGGCGGAGATAGGAGGAAGTTAATGCAGATCAGAATGTAATGGGCTAGATTGTGAAGCACAGAACCATGGAAGCTGTCAGATAAGAAAAGCGAAGGAGCTGCTTCTAAATTTGGCGTTTTCAGGCGGGGTAGTTTGACTCCATTCCCTTAAAGTTGTCCGATCAGCTGCATCTCAAAAGTGTAGAAATCAGTTTGGATTAAATAAAACTATGGAATTCAAGGCCTTACCTGTTATATTTGGTTGGTTACTAAAGATCCATTCATTCTTTCATTCATTCATTACTTTTTCATTTATAGGTACACTAATTAGTGGGTGTGTGGTTGCGAAAACAACACAATATATTTAACGCTTTCCTATTCACTTCTGTAGCTTACTAAATCACAGATTTAATTCTGTACAAGCAAAAGGCTACTCAATAGAATCTGTGTGAAATCAGAATCCTTGAAGCAGCAGAACATAGTTAGAAAGGCAAAATCCCCAAAAATTCTTGACCTTGGAATTCGACAGCTCTGAACATGTTAGTAAACAAATAGGAACCTGCTATTTTAGATGAGAGAATGTAGGATTCAAACGCGCAGCTTAAAGCTGAATGGAGAGACTTCGCAAATCCAATTTTGCTAGTAGAACTGCCAATTGCTACAGACGAATGCAAGGAGATAAGCAGGCACATGAAGTTGTCCATGTGTAGCACCGCTTTTAAACAGAGAGGTCAGATAACAGGACAGCATTCAAAATAGACAGCCTAATCACCCTGTCTTGGAAGAAAGGCACAAGACCCTGCCATTAACTGGAACAGTGAAGTGGACAATGGATAGTCAGGATGCACATAAGCTGCATAAAGATCACCTTCTAATGCACGAAATTTTGCAATTTAAGGGCAACATAAGCTGAATTGCAAGGATGTCAAAAAGGAGAGGCGAAAGTCCCCCACTCGTAATGAAATCCTTTTTGAACTGCCTCGGAAGTTCCCATGGTTTTCTCTCCTTCCAGAATACACTCAGTCGAAACTCTTCAGTGGCAACTTCTCTGTTGACGATCTAAATGCCACGTTAAACATACAAATCCTAAGCAAAGAGGGGAGCCATGGAGCAAAGGTGGAAGAGGTATCCGATCAAGCGTTCAGGCAAGATTATTGTTAGGGTGACAGGTAGGAAAAGGGCGAGCTTCGTTGCAAGTATACCTGCGTACAAATTCAAGTACTTCAATAAGCAACATTTTCCATCAATGTGGCCGCTTTGTTCGGCTCTGTAAGGCAAATAGCAAAATACGTTTGGGTGTTAAGGTAAATGCTAACGCAACTTCTCTGCGGGCATCCTAATAAACGAAAGAACGCGATAAGTGAATGATAATGAGAGGTGCCGTTTATTAACCAACACGTCAAAATTATGGTTTGATAGATCGAATCAGATGATTTTCTTGAAGCAGGAGTGCGTTCGCGCTCGTAAACAGCCCAAACAAACTACAAAAATAGGCACAAACAGCATCGCCTTTTGGCATACAAATGGGCATGTTTGTGATGTTAAGAACGCCCTTTTGCGAAAATAGGCTGACTAACTAGGACGCAAGCACGTTGAACACTTCTGCGTAGAGGTCACGATATCGGAAGAGGAAACCTTCATATGACACTGTAATACCTCGAATCTAAAGAGTAGGATTTGCGCCTTGAATATCTGGTGGCATTATTACATGAGCTCGTGGGTGCGCGGTCAATGTTGGTGGTTTTCAGGTCACGAAAGAGTGTGAAGCCGAGTTGTGGTGAGGAAGAGGTGATAGGGCTGGAGGGGAGGAATGGAGAGTGGGAGGTCGGAGAGGACCCACCAGCTGGGAACCGTCAGTATGGCAGGGTGACAATCAGTTACTCAACCACAGCATTTACTATAGCGCTACACCCGTATAGCACCTCCACACCCACACCGACTATAGGTATTGCAGTGCTGTAGCAATACTGTGACTCCCTGGCGCAACGGTAGCGCTTCTGACTCCAGATCAGAAGGCCGCGTGTTCAAATCACGTCGAGGTCAGTGCTTATTCCCTCCGACTCCCACTTTTCCTTTGTCACTGCCAACAGTACATCTCTCGCATCATCCTCTTGTTAGCACTTTCTCTACTCAATAGTTGCTACTACCACCGCGATCACTTCCATGCTGATAAAACTATCGCCCCAACTAATGTCTCCTGCATTCTCTTTTTCTTTGCTCCCGAATATTTTCGTCCTTTTACAAGGCTGATTTATTTTGCACGAAACACAAGCTTGCATAATTTTAGCCAAGTTGTTCAATTGTTGAGCGAAAATGCCTATGGTCTAACATTAAAGCGAAATTCCTCATTCCTCGCAGTCTTTGCATGATGCCCCCTTCCTAAGAATGTGTAGTCTGTAGCCCCTTGAATAAAGGGTTGCAAAATAAACCAATAAGTGAGTTCGGGTTGATTGATTGTTGGAATTGACCGCTGTTACTGCCACCGCAAAGATTTTTGAGCAACTAGTGGGATAACTTTAGTTAGGTGACTTCGCACTAATGGCCTAAAGGGGAGGAGTTTCGCCCATGCATTTACTCTTCTTTTAGGTGATGCAGGTGCACACGTCACCTTGCTACTTATTGCTTTTGAATTCTTAGGTGGGTTGCCAATACTACTGATTTGTTGCTCAGTAGGCGTCGCTTGTCATGACAAGCATGTGAGATGACGTTATTAGCTGAGGCCAAGTATGAAGTTGAAAGAGGGCATCGATCTGACACTGGCGGTTGACTGTTAGACAAGAAAGGGTCATTTGTCAGTTCAAAATATGTTGGTGGTGATTGAAGATGGTGATGTAGGTAGGCGAAGTTGCCGTCTTAAGTAGATCTGCTTTTAAACTGCAGTGTTTACATTCTGCCCGGTTGCTGCATCGTGGGTAATAGCAAATGTATTTCGGGATTCTGACCACAAAAATTCAATCCATCAATCCGTTTGTTAGTTGCTTATTTAAGCAACGCCATACATATTTTTATGCTATTTGCTTAAAGGCGAAACGTTCATTTGCAGCTAGAGCTGTCCCTATCCTACAACTACCATGAATACACACACTTGGCGTGTGAGCACCTATGACAAAATGGGGAGCAAAAATGCGTAGAGAACTTTTAATTTTAAAAGCGAAAGATAATCGCCATTCACAGGGATTAACAGGGTGATAGCAGAAAACGTGTTCAATCGGCAGTGTTCATTCTTTGAAGGAGAGGAGATTCCTAAGTGGCATTACTTGCGGACTATGAACTTTTGCAAAGTTATATCAAGGTAGATACTGGGGAGTGATGCTTAGGCGCTAAGTAATGTTCCTCCCCTTTTGCGTCTGCCTGCGTGTAACTACCCGAAGACTTAAGTGCTGGAGCAATTTCGCAGTGCCGGAAATCCTTGCAGTTTGTGGCTGCACTCTACCACAACCTCAGAAACCTGGCTGCTGCTGCTGTTGTTGCTGCTTGTCCCTTTCTTGCCTTCTTATTCCCACCATGCACCTCCGTTAATAACCTCTACGCGATGGCGTGTTTAAGCCACCACAGGATTGATGAGTGGCTAGTGCCCTTCTTAGCAGGCGCCCCATCGCTGACTCACTTGCTTTGGGCGGCTAGTCGATAGACGGGTCAATAAAATCGATAAGACCACCTGGTGTGTATTCGTTGCGCACTGGTTCTCTGCCTAGTCATTCGGTCCATTTACCGATCCACTCGACCGACGGTGAGTTGGGTTCCGAGCAATGGCACTGATGAGTGTGAGTAAAATGGTGTCAGCATTCACTTAAGATTATATTGCGTAGGCCTGTTAGTTGTAAAACTATGCCAGTTTTATAACGTATCGTCAAATTCGATATTATTACAGCTCGATACGTGAATGTTTTATCACATCTACGATCCTTTGATGCAAAACGAGTTATCAATTATATGATTTGCCGTGAATGAGAGTCAAGGCATTTTTAAACCCAATGTCATTAATTATGTTTCCACCTCATGCGTGACCTATTCAATGTGCGCTGAGTAAATAACTACAAGTTTCAGGGCAATCGGTTGATATTGCAAATGTATAGTTAAAAAACAAACACAAAGCAAATCTAGTAACCTCCTGGCTATGTTTGTTAAAAATAGCAAATCCGTAAGGTATAGCACTGATATTTTCCAGTCACAGTATGCTGAGGAGCATTTTACCAGAAGGGCAGTCAGTCCATCGCACACCAACGTTAGTCAAGATGGCCAATTTTGTAACGATACCATCGAGAGCTTCGTCAACACTATTACTGTAAACGGCTTTTTGGGTAGCAATCATCGCACCCCCACCAGCGCACCTGCCAGGGCGTTCTTGCGGACCTAGTGGAGCAAGCTGAAAAAGGAGCTGCGGGAAAAATGAGTATATCTGCAGATTCGGCCTCCTCGATTTGTCATCATTAAACATCAACCCGCCCGTCTATGCGCTTCGTTTGGCCTAATTTTTCCGCCTTGTGGTGAGGAAGGAAAGTGTCTCAGTGTTCAAAAGGCAACCAGCTCAAAGGACGGCATCATAAAAAGAAGTCGGGAATTAATAATCTTAATAGGGTGCCACTTTGCAATCAAACCCATTAGCATCATGCCTTTGCATGCACGATGATGCGAGAAATTCGCCTAATGTGGAAAATCAAAATCAAGTAATGCCTGCTCTTCCAAAACCACCAACAAGAAGTGGTGTACAAAGTCACTACGTGGCACGTGCAACTAGTCGGTTTACGGGTGTTGGATTGAAACACGTCAATCACTTGGACATCCTCGACTCATGTTGTTCTTCGTGCCGTGACGTCTGCTTCCGTTCGTCTTGCGCTACGTTATCGTTCTTAACATTCAGTTCTTCGC
The DNA here is from genome assembly GCA_001693075.2 of Taenia saginata. Classification (NCBI taxonomy): domain Eukaryota; kingdom Metazoa; phylum Platyhelminthes; class Cestoda; order Cyclophyllidea; family Taeniidae; genus Taenia; species Taenia saginata. The sequence goes on from LWMK02000373.1 coordinate 49,767, forward strand.
CACTGCCTTCCACTGTCTTCCTTCCTCTTCGTCTTTTCCTTGCCTCGGGTCTTCATTTTATCCTCCTTTTCCGCCGACTCCATCCCATCTGCTACATAGTTCCAGCCTCCTACTCCGCTGCTCTCGAGACCTCGAACGACCAAAACACATGGGCTACTTGGAAATTAGGGGTGAGTTGTACCACCGACTCCTCCTGCTCCAGTTGCGCCTTCTACCCTTCCTTCTCTCTTGCCTCCTTTATGTGCGTCAATCGATGGTATCAAATCTGGTAAACAGTGTAAATCACGAAGAATGGGAAAACTGCACCTTGCCTCTTAGATTGTTGCGTTAGAAGAAAGCTCACATTGGCTCCACCGAGTTGACTCCATCATATTTAGCTAAGGTAAATAGTTATATGATGGGGTAAATGTGTCATTTAATGAAGAGATGAAGGGGAAGGGAATGAAGAACGCTGCACTACAGTACTTTGCAGGGTCATCCTACAATGTCCATTTGTAATCCTCTTTTCTCCTCCCCATAGCTCAATCGTTCCTTTGTGTCTTGCAGCTGAAGAGACATGTTTCTTCACTTTCACGGGAGTAATGCGTACACCGCTGATGTCGTTCCAAATAAGAAGCAAGGATTCGTCCAAGCGTATTATTGCAAATTTGCACCAAAAGCGCACATTCATTAGTTGCATGAAAATCTACAGGTGCATAGCGCTGATCTCCTTGATTAAATTTGTACCTTGCACTGCATTCGCCTTATTGCACTTGGTTTTATTGAATCTAACAAACACTTAAGATCACTAATTAAACAGCAGCAGAGGCTGCACACCTACTGAAGTGTAACAACTTACCTCAAATCCATGTCCCAATGTGAAAGCACTGTAGCACGAAACTCGGGACTGTGCCTAATTAGCTTAGGCTGGATTGTACCGGAATACCAAGGGTTTGGTTAGCCGCCCTAGGCTAGATTATGACTGGCTTGGATAAATTAGGTAAAATACAGCTTAACAGGGCCCAATCTCCAGAGGTTTTTCCATACGTTACCATTTAAGATGACCCCAACACTGATTGGCCCACCCCATCGATTCGACCCAAGTCCATGCCATGTAAAATGTGGTCTTCCCTCTCTTCCTCTCTGACATTAGGCATCACAATACACACGCATGAACTAGGTCTGATGGCATCCTCAAAATGGAGGTATGAGTGCTCACTTGCCTACTTCCCTTTTATACGCCATGCTCCAACTTGCCTTCGATAAGTGTTTCCTTCGTCTTCCACCAAGCTCTATATGCTCCTAAGCATTGCGCCCTGTTTCATATCCCACCATGTGTGTCTAAGGATTTAATTCACTCAAAATAGAGGAGTAAGTAGTCACATGCATTTCATTTCCTTGCCTTTGTTTTTCCACTCTAGTGCCACGAGAGTCTCTTGCCTCCCTAACATCCTCACGCTCCTTTTACACTCATCTCCTTCGAACCCAACATGAAGTCGTCCCTGCCTCACCTTCCTCCCCTTTCTTTTCCTCCTGCCTCATTATCTGCCAGAGCTCTATTTGTAGGTCCCCTTTATCCTTCCACAAGTCGCCTCTTTGATTGTGACATGACCAAGTAATGGAAAGATCCATAACCTAGACCCTGTTAGCACACACTAGCCTAAATTTGACTAAGTCACTTTACTGAGGATTAACACTTGTTTTAGCATAGCTTAGTTTGGATCACCAAGTTCCTGCGGACCTAGTGCAGCACGTCGGCAAAAGAGCTGCAGGAAAGGTTGGTAAATCTTTAGGTTTGGCTTTCTCAAGTCGTAATTATTTAACCATCAGCCCGCCTCGTAGTGGAGAAGAAAAGTGTCTCAGTGCCCAAAAGGCGACTGGCTCAAAGGACGGCATCAATTATTAGAAGTTAAGAAGCCAAAGCCAAGTAATGCCTTCTCTTGCGAAACCATTAACATCGATTTACGCGTGTGGGACTCAAACACGTCAGTCATCCAGCCATCAACGGGCCATGCTGTACTTCGTGTTGTCACATCTGCTTCTGTTCGTCTTGCTTCACGTTATCGCTCCCACCACTCGGTTCTTCGTCACTGCCTTCCACTCTGTGTCCTCCTTGCCTTAAGTCGTCATCTTATCCCTCTCTTCCACCGAGAAGTCGACCAACAAAACAGATGGATTTCATAAAAANCATCTGCTTCTGTTCGTCTTGCTTCACGTTATCGCTCCCACCACTCGGTTCTTCGTCACTGCCTTCCACTCTGTGTCCTCCTTGCCTTAAGTCGTCATCTTATCCCTCTCTTCCACCGAGAAGTCGACCAACAAAACAGATGGATTTCATAAAAAATAAATATGAGTTGTTTTATTAACCCCTC
>LWMK02000373.1:52930-65276 GCA_001693075.2 Taenia saginata
TTCCTATTCAAACCAAGGCGAAATGATATTGAATGAAAAGGATCGCAGCGCATGAGACGTGAATTTCTTCATTGACTGCACTTGTTCTGAGGTGTTAGCAAAGGAATGAAACAAAATTATGAATATGCGAGCAGACGCATACAATTGCAATGCGATGATATGTTTATCGCGAAATCCGATTTATTTCCAAGATGAAAATAAGGATGGAATTGGGTCGAATCGCCAGAGACGTACTTATAATAAATCGACTGCACTTGTTTTGGGCTCCACAAATGTAGAAAACATAAACTTCTAAGTAGAAAACAGGCGGCTGCAATTGCATTTGCACGATGTGTTTGTTGCCATTTTCGATTATTTCGAAGCAAAAATTACGAAGGAAGTGGGGTGCATCGCATGAGACGCGCTTTTTTTTATTCTGTTGCTCTCCTACTTAGCCTCTATAAATAAATAAACCACAGTTCTGATTAGCAACAGTGCACATCCAAATTCATCCCCGTCGATATGATTGGGACGAATGCAAATTCAATTCGAAGAGGGTTAAACAGAGGTTGTGGAGCGCATCGCAGGAGATGTTCCTCCAATGCATTGCCTGCTATATATCGTATTCTCTAACAAGGTATGGACCACGCACGCCCAATTTCATCTGCATCAAATAGATTGCACTTACTGCCGATTTATTTCGAAGCTAAAATTAATGGAGGAAGTAGGACGCACCGCATAGGACATGCTTCTGTTCCCAGTCTCCACAAAGTATCCCCGCTTTCTAAAACCAGAAGTTAATTAGAGTACCTAGGCATTCCTTAGCCCTCTCCTATTTCGTTCATCTTCCACGGCCTTAGCATCGATCAACCTTCGGCATCAGCCATCACAGCTCGTCAGTAGTGTGGGAAAAGCATCAAGAGTAAGCAACGCCAGGTACAGAAATTCCATACAAAAGTGGGAAAAAGAGAGGGGTAGAGAGAGAAGCACCGCACTCATGGCCGTGATGCTGAACGGTCAACATTACTAAAGGGGTAAGGGAGATAAGGAAGGGTAATAAGCTGGTGAGCACATGGGCACCAGTGCTGAGTTCTCGCATCTTTCTACACGGCTCGGTTTAATCCCCTTCGTCTAGTAGTTTGGCGAGCTGCTTACTAAAACACGGAAACAATTTGTTGATAACTAAGCAAACAACGGAACGAATCAATTTATTTAAAAAGAAGTAGGGGATGAGCAAATCATTGGGTTAACTAGTCAAACTAAATCAATCACTCTGGACATAAAATGCATGTGAAAAAAGGAAATGCAGAGAAACTTCTCTGTTCAGGCTGCATTTCATAATTTTAAGAACATATGCTCCCATTTTATTTGAGTAGGTTGCGCCTTCTCTAGCTATATATTTTTCGTGTATTTTTGCCTTCGTGCTGTTTATCACATTATTTTTTGATGCGCTCACAAAATTTTATGAAATTTCAAAAGGTGGGAAGGGAAGCCAATCAGCTAAAGGTAAGGAAAAGTAGCGCTACTTTCTACTGTTTCGAGGTATTTTAGCTTTTTTCTGTTCTTTGGCTTGCGGGCTTACTCAAAGTGAGGAGGCACAGCTGAAGAAGCGTAACATATTTTAACTGTCATGAGGACGTGAAGCGGTAGGAGGACGCTGCGGATAATTTGAACCGCAGAGTCCAGGGTGTAGAGGAATGCGTTGAGCACCAGAAGGCTCTGCACTTTAAACGCGACGACATGAGATGTAGCACCTTTTGTACTAGGCTTCGTTGCAGTAGCTTTGACGACGCATCACGTCAATGCAGCTAACGCGAATGAATAAGGGAAATATAGCCTATATGACAGCGACTGCTATGTGCTAACTATCTCCGAACAGCGCCCCACCTCCCTCCTTCCCATTGGAATTGCTCCATTCCTCTTCGTCTGGATATGCTTTTAGCGTGCTGCAGCAGATGCTTCTTTAGTGAGACACTTTGTTACAGTAACAAAAGGGGAAAAGGAAAGTAGACTTCAAGAGCAATGAACCACCAAACAAGGCAAATATTTGATTTGTCATGTCAGAAAAGGGAGTGAATCAAGTCCAGGCGCTTACCTGATTCTGCAAGAGGAGCGATGCAATCAGCAAACGCTATTAGACAGTTTAAATGTAACTGATACTATTTGTCAGACCTATTTTAATTAATCCGCCTACCTAATTGTTACCCTATCAAATTGCTTAACCTTCGTCCCGGTTCTCTTTGTTTACCCCGGCATCCATTTGGCTCCTCTGCAAGCAATCCCACTTGCACTCGAGTGCAAGTTAGTTAGACGTCCATCCGTGCCGCACCTTGAAATACCAGCATCATCTTTGTCAAGTCGACCTCCTACTGAGCGAGAGAGAGAAAATTTTCAAATGCTTGTGCCGCAGTTTTATCGACGAGTGTTTTTCACATGGCAGCATGCACTTGCAAGTCTTGAGCGCTGCGAAGCAGTAGGTGACTGCAGCCTATTCTCGTACAACGTGCAGACAGTAGTGCGATCAGCACAAAGGGCGAGTACAATTGCAAATCTTGCCAGTTGGCTTCTCCCTCTACTCGCTTTGTCAGAAGTGACACGCTTACATCCTTACTTTACCTCACCCTTCCTAACACTGTTCATCTTATTAGAGTGAGATATCATTTGTAGCAAAGAAAACTAGCAGAGATGACTACTTTTAGGAGGAGCAACAGCGTTTTGGAAACGTGAGTGAGGTTTATTTGAATTGACCTTTCCCATGCAAAGAAATTGTTTCACTTCAAAACTTGCTAACAAGTTCGTTGCATAAAACGTCTCTGAATGCTGTCTTCTTCATGCTTCTCAGCTTTCAGCAATCGCAGTAAAGTCAAGGGTGATTGGTTGAGAATCGGTCATGTTAATTGATGTGATGAACCCCAGCCCCACGTAACAGCCCGAACAGCAAATTCAAAGTACGTATATTTGATATTATCATTAGTGAACAACATCTAAAAAGAATAATAAACAAGGTTCGGACAAGACCGAAAAGGCAAAAAGTAGGGGTTTTAGCTGGCACATTCAACGAAGAAATATCATCACTTCGCAAATGTGTTATTGCGCTAGCGACTGGACCACATGGAAATCCCATGCAGCTATGCTAGTGTTCCATAGGTTAGGAGGATGCATCTCTCAAATTTTGCACCCGGCAATTACCTCACATCCTCTTTTACAATCTTCCGCCATCACAACTTTACTACTCCACCCTCTTCTGTGCTGTGAAAATGCTAGGTGGGACTCTGAAGACGCAGATTTCATAGCTATTGCCTTCAGTCAACTTGTGATCCTAAAACGAACAGCAGTCATCTTGTTACATCAGGGCCGGATGCGGTAAGTCATAAATAATGACGATTATTACAATGGACAGAAGTGAAGAAAAGGGTACCTACGCCAACCGCTTTACAACTACTAATTTGCAATGCCCTGCTGTTAGGAAGTCGATTGGGGTGCTCAGTACTGAAATGGGAAACTGCTTGCGTTGATAGCACATGTGGCTAATTACAGTTGTCTGTACAATCTTTATGGGGCGTTGCGGCTTTTTGGGATTTGTGAACGAAGTGGAACGNTTGTCTGTACAATCTCTATGGGGCGTTGCTGCTTTTTGAGATTTGTGAACGAAGTGGAAAGAATGACGCAGCGACAGCACCAACATCCGTACTGACCGTCTTCTAAGTACAGCTTGGTAAATGTGACGAACATCTTTTTCTTCAGCTAGTCAATGGATGATTTTGGAGTGACTAACGAATGTTCACTGATTCACTGATTGGCGGGATCGCCACTGACTTCGTCACAGAGGCATGTGCTGCCATTTGACGCGTCACAATCACTGCAGTCGCAGGCGTGTAAATCCCGGTCACTTAGACGGACAAAGAGACGGAGTAATGATCACATGAACAACCAAATAGAGCTCTTCGTTACCTCGCCACAAGTGCGAGCTGAGATTTGGGCATTTATTCATGCCCAGACTTAATCAGCTGACATGGAGCAAATGAACTACTAATGACAGACAGGCTAGTAGGAAGCGACACATTGTAAGCATGATGAACCCGCTTGATGTACGCATCATTTCTTTAGGATTAGGGTGTCCCTTGGAAAGAAAATCAGAACACCATTTTTAAATCTTTAGATTCGTTTCTGTGTTCTGCAATCACATATTTAAGGAGCCGTTACCCATTTTTAAACAAAATCAACCGACACTGCCCTATAATACCTTTTTAGCTTACCCATTTCCTTTGCGTTGCCTGTTGTCTCAGTCCCGTTATGAGCCTGGTGTGATGGAGACACTAAGACATTCTACGATAAATCTTTTACTCCTAACCCAACATTTGTACCTTATCTAAACCTCTACTGTATGAGTTTACTATTCACTCCTGCTCCTCAAAATGGATTTGTGCGAAGGCATGATTCAATTGTGCGCTTAATATCTTCTTTAACACTGAGTTCACTCCCAACCCGTCCATCCTCTCCATTTTTATTGGCATCTAGACTAGGCTAGCATTGCAATACGAGATTTAGTCTTGCCCCTATTTCCCTTCTCCCATTCCTTTAATTTATTGTCTCGTACTAATAAGTTTGAAAGGTATACCAAACATGATTTTCCTGTTCACAATACAGCATACAATAAGGTCTGTGCGAATCGCTTGTCAGTGGCATTAAAACTCCTCCCAGGTACCAATCTAACCAGTCGGAATCGCCTATGATGCAGCCAATAGGTAGCGCACTGTTTCCATCACTCATCTCGCGTTGCCAAAAGGGTCACCGATTGATAACTATGCCTTTGCGATAAAACTGCTTATTTATCCCAGCTATGCTGAGCATCCCTAGCACCACTCATTTACCTCGGGACTAGCCATAGGAGACGGAGGTTTTTATTCACCCATCTGGTTACGCACGCTTATTCATTTATTTTCATTCTAAGTGTCGGTTCGCCAACTCATGAATGAAATTGAGATTACCAAGATAAATACATTTGTGAAAAGGAAAAACATCTTTAAACTGTCCGGGCCCCATAAGGAAAAATGTTTCACATTCGTGCAAGTTATCCCATACAAAGTCTTAATATCAACAACGCGCTTCGCTAACTGTCTCATCTTTCGCACAGATAACATTCCAGAATTTCTCACGTCCGCTCGACAATATGGGGGGAAGTCGTGGATTATTAGTCCCCCCTTCTAAGAACCTCGACACGTGCAACATCTGACGCTTGCATTGATTTCATGAAAACACATGGCGATCAGCCCTGGGGCGGAATGATCGCTGGCCAGCTCTACTGGGCACTTCTGCTCACGAAGTCAGAGCATCTAATTTTGCTCCTTTTGTTCCGCCGCGAGGAAGGCAATAAGTTTAGATCTAAATAGTGCTTGTTTTGCTGATTTTTTACAGTCCCTTACAAGACCTACGATGCGAATTTCGTCACACATAATAGATTGAGTGACGAGTCTGATTATGCTAGCCATGCGTCTGGCGCTCGTTCTGCTTGCACTAGCAGTATGTATTTTGTCAATAATAAAAGTTTCGAACGGAAATTGGCAGTATGCTTGCATTATGAACTCACCGAGCTCATCCAATTGCATGAAATTCGACCAGCGGTTAAAAAGCATTGGTACACAATTTAGTGTCCTAATCTCCTGAGACCCAGCTCACATCCTACAACGTAGCCGGATATGAGAAGACTTACTCAAATGCGTAGCATACGGCTTTCATTTGAACAGTTTGAACAGTTTGCGTCTCACCGATGGAGTAGCCCACATTAGTTAACATAACGTTGAATACACGTATGGCTTATGGATGGAAGAAATGTCGTAGAAGCTGTACACGAGATTCCAAAAGTTCAGTTTATTAAGCAATAGCGACAAAACCTGTAGCCTCACAAAATAGCTTAACAATTGCATTTGACCGCCAAGATGAGCTGAGTCAATTTCTATATCTCATGCTTAATGCGCAAAAGAAATTCAGAAAATTAAAGTGCGTTGGCCATTAAAAATTCGTCGATGTGAGACTGGTGGAGTGCCAAGTGTCGAGAGAGCGAAACTTACACAGTGTGTAAATTTTGGCATCAAATCTTTCCCAATGATTTAGCTCAGACGAAGGGCAGACGAAATGTTGTGGATGCCCCCGAGACGCGAGCTGCAGTGGATCATGTGATTTCTGGCACAGTCGATTGGCCTAACAAACTTTGCAAAAGAATCGTTTGCACGGAGTGCGTCGAGACCAGATGAATAACAACGAGATTCGCTAATGATTTGAATTGTTAAGTTTTTAATTTTGCATAGATTAAATAAATGCAAATTGGCGAAGTGCATTCTTAACTTCAAGGCAATTGAAACTTTGACAACCAGTAGCAGCAATTTAATTATAAATGGGTAGCTCTAAAAATCTCGCCACTTGCATGGCTGAAAGATCAAGGGAGGATCAGAGCTGCCTTCTGGACTACCTCTAGTCAGTGTCCGTTTATTACAATGAGCAGATGAAAAGGCAAGAGTTGTCAACTTGCCCTTGCATGACTAACAGCGCTATAAAATCTTTCCCAATGTCTAGCTCAAAAGAGTGACGGGTGAGCTGTTATGATTTTACTCGAGATTGAGCTGCAGTGGATCATTTGACAATTTCGCAAAATCTTCAAAGAATGTTGTGGCAAAAGCAAAGCCATTACACCGGCTATCCATTTCGGCCTCCCAATTCCCCACACGCGGAACAAACATCACCAAAACTTTGGGGATAGAAGCAAAAGCTCTTACGTGTATAAATACTTTGTTGATGTAGTTAGGAAAATAAAAGGGACCATGCAAGAAGTTTAACCATTTCTTTGCGTCACTTGTAAGATTTTTTGGGAGAAATCGCTTCCTGACAATTAACTTGACTAGGGCGAGCAAATGACTCTTTTTGAATTTTGGTTCCATAGCATTACAACGGACTGAAGGCCGTATTCTTCGGGAAAAAGTAAGGGTATTATATCACTGATAGTTAGGGTCAAAACGTTTTGTGCGAAAGCTTGAAAAATCGAAGTTAATCAAGTAAAAATAACAGACATTACAAATAAAACATTGTTTTGATCCTAAGGATCTTGATGCAAATTTCAGCAGGAATTTTGCAAGAGTATACATGAACTTCGCCAATAAATAGAAATCCTTAGTGCGTTACAAGTAGAGTAGACGGATTGGCCGAAGACCATTGTTGTCAGGTAGTGGAATGGCCAAATTATATAAAAGATACCCAAGGGAAATTATTAATGCATCTACTCAAACGGGCGTCAAGAGAGCTGCAATGAATTGCACGACAGTTTTAATGCTACTTCAAAGAATATGACGGCGGAAAAACAAAGGCTCACCTGCAACAGGGTGCGTGCAGTGTTCTTGCAACAACGCATTAAAGTACATTTCTTACTCTTCAAATGTTGCATGCGCTCGGTCTTGCGACAAATGGTAAAATGTTTATTCCTTTGTTGCAGTAAACCACATTTTTTGTGGGATTTGAAAACGTAGCAACAGCATGGATGGGAGCACAAGGCTATTATATGTTCCGTCAAATATTGTTTACTTAACACTGCTAACCTGACTCCGGAACACTAAAATATACACGATGCACACAATACGCCATTTTGTGCTAGCACATTCCACTATGCGTCAAAGTGTACGTGTCAGCACCTCGGAAAAGTAGCTGCTGATGCAGAGCCATTATAACTGCATAAGCCGTCCAGTACAAGTGCCCTAGGCTACTTCGATTTGGTAAAACATCTATGTATCTACTCGTGTTAAATAGAACTTTAAACACTAGCATATTAAATGCAAACATTTACACAGTCGGAATCGCATTAATTGTAAAGCTCGATTCAATGCCAATGGAACCTCACAATCGCTTAGCAAACCACAAAAGTGCGCCTAACAGGACGTAATGCAAAATATCTGGGTTGATCGCATGTAACTCATACCTCTACACCAAATTAAAATTGACTAATGCCGAGCTTGCTTTATTGATCAAGGACTCCTCTCGAAGTGGCAGTAAATGTTGCGAAAATCATACAGTTGCCTAATCCGTGAATGCTTTTCACAATTTGAGGACCATCAGACTTGCAATTCAGTTTTCGGCCCTTACCGTACTTGAAATTTTAGTCCACCACAGCGGTACACGGTGGTTTTATGAATATGTTTAAGGCCTGTATAATCTGAGCATAAACTTGTACAGAAACCGGTGCTACCTTAAAATCATATTGCTTCGACACAGGCGACTACCTCCCAAATGCTGACGTTTAACTGCCGATGGGTTGGTAATGAGTTCTTTTCGCAAAAGTTCGAATTCCATGTTCTGCAAGAAAGCTGTAAGCTGTAGAAGCAGCACTATACAAAAACCGTTTGGGAAAGTTTCATTTCAAAGTTAATTTGTTTTGCTTACATGAATAAGCGGATTAGATTAAATGAATTGGCGGTATCTCTTCCACTTCTCCACCAGCTGCATATGACCTACATCAATTTGTCTGGACGGCTTCATTGTGTAAACTGTATGGCAGGGAGGAACAGACGCTCAACACACCTCCAAGGACTTAAGGGATGTTCCTGCCTAATATAGGCAGACCTTAGCGACAAACGTGGCGAATCGTGTTGCGCTGGCTGCTACCCTGTGTGTTGCCTTTGCCTTTCTTCGGTAGGGATCGCTAAGGCTTAAGTCCTGTTCGCTAAACTTTTATTTAACCTCGGATTAGAATTCTAGCTGAGCACATGTTTTTCCTATCCCTTTCGTCTATTGACATCTTTTAGTGCCAAATGGGCACCCGGGATGGCACAACGCAGGATAGGGTAGGATAACGCTGCCATGTGAAAGCCATGCTACGTATTCGTGCAACAGAATGGAATGGGATGGAGTAGGGTCTGGAGTTATGGCATGAGTTGGAGTACGAATATGGGTGGATGAAGAAGAGTGATTTCATAAGGTGCGACTTCAAAGCTTGTGGTGAAGGGGTGTATTTGCCAGCGTGCATTAATTTGCATTTTACAGTCAAGATGGCTAAAAAACATTAATCGAAAGGATGTAGCAAAAGGATCGCAATGGTAAGGTAGTGCGGTTGAGTGGCCTAAAGTGCTGGTTTTATGATTTAGTCCAATTGGGCTAGGATCCAGATCTCGCTGCTGTCATTCTCTTTGAACTAGTCACATTCAGCTTTCACTCAATGCTTAGTAGTAGTANATCTCGCTGCTGTCATTCTCTTTGAACTAGTCATACTTCACTTTCACTCAATGCTTGGTAGTAGCAGCAGCAGTAGCTTCAGCGAAAATTGCGTGTACAACTGATCTAATGCTNCTTTCACTCAATGCTTAGTAGTAGTAGCAGCAGTAGCTTCAGCGAAAATTGCGTGTACAACTGATCTAATGCTGCCGCCTTCTGCCCAGACAATGACAGTAAAACAGCGCATCCATGTCTGCCAAAAGGGACAATCTGCAACAACGCGTTTGCACGGGCAATGTTGTGTAGGGTTTGCAGCACTCCTAAATCCTCAGCTTCGCTTGTAATGACAGACCAGGGTCGCCTGACCGTTCGTGCATCTAGGTGTGGCGCTAACNCCGTTCGTGCATCTAGGTGTGGTGCTAACGGGTCGGAAAGATGGGTGTGGGGGAGGGGCGGTGACACAGCCAAGCATTTAGTCCACATTTTTTAACTATAACAGCATCTGTCGCTCTTTCAGAACCACCACTTTGGTCGACGGACTCTGAATGTCCCTGCCAACCTAGAATTGTAGAGCTCGTAACAATAAGGACCAATCAATACGAGTTCCGTTTTGGAGATTTTTAGCATGAACGAGGCATTTTGGAACAGGCCATCTGCTTTGAAAAGAATTATTGCCATAATAACTACTCTTGGGCGACTCCGTTTACAGATATTGTGCGAATTGGCACTCACTCGTACAGTTTTGTGACAAGCCGTGCTTCAGCTAGCTATTGCACAATTAGAATTATAGCTTGGAGCTGAGGTTAATACCAGGTCAAAAAATAGTCACTGACAGAGGCAATTACGCATTTAAACCCTTCCTACTATACAGGTAAGTGCTTGATTCGTCCACTATGCCATGCTCTTCCTTGCGCGTACACGGCTTTGTTTGCTTGAAAGCTTCCAAACTGTTGCGCAACCGACTTATCAGCAATTAGTGAAACACAAACAGCGCTTGCCGTGCTCAAAACTCTCCTTATGATAATCTCTAATTCGATGAGTTGTGGAATTTTCTAGAAGAAGTGGCAGCTAAGTGTTTGAAGTCAGGTCTAAATACTATTACCAAAATTCAAATCTCCTTTGTATAAAATCTGTCAAACTGCCATCCGACAGCACAGCCGAGTCGCAGCAGTCCAAGCCAACCTCGCAGAGGCTTAGCCGTGGAGCGCCAAATTGATTTTCACTAACATGCGATGCGTTCTTTGGTGGTGAGTAGTCTTGAGGTTTTCACCCCATGGTTGTGCTTGCTAGCGTCCTGGTAAGCGGATGCAATCTAGTTAATTCTAACTAAAAGAGATAACTTTAGCTGAGTTTAAAGTACTGCATTGGCCAGTCCAAGTCCATGTTCGATTTGTCATATTCGTAATGCGTGGTTTAGCCTATCAGGTAAGTCAGATGAAGACTTTGACATGTGTCGGATTCTTGGCGCTCTTCATTAGCGCCCTGCCAAAGTGGCGCACGTATATCGGCCAATAACTGCATCAGTTCTGAGGGCTTAATCTCTTTGTTCCCTAGTCAAAGCCCAACGGACTCGGAGTGTTACACACTCGGTCACTTTGTCTCTTCCATGCTGGTTTGATTCTATTATTGGTCATTATCATTAAGATACCTTCCTTAACGTGCTTTAAGTTCTTTCCAAATCAATCACTTTCTCAGGAGAGGTGCGTCTTAAGCTGATATAAATAAAAAATGAATAAAAAGGGTCGACCTGGGGCAAACTCTGCCATCCGTTCCCTCCATTGTTCCAAATATTCAGTCACTAGTACTTTTTGGCCAGTGTGAGGTCGAAGTTACAATGGGAGTGTTGTTGGCTGCCTCTGCCACCAGTCTGGAGACTGCTTTGCAACTTATCTATCGCTCATTACTCATAAGTAGCAGCGGTATGTTGAATGCAACAAGGCAACAGGGTCTGCAGCCTTTAAAATACTCTTGTGATGTGGATTTAACTCCAGCTCAGCTTCATAAAGCGTACACTCATTCGTGGGTACTGCACTTCATCTGGATATGAAACTCAAGAGTTGTGCTTGACAATTCTCTCCCCCGTGCCGAATTCTATCTTACCATGAATTGCTTTTACTCTCTGCCCAAGAGTTGGAGACGCGCATGAAGAACTCACCTACGGTGTGAAGTAGTTTTTGAAGCAAGTGCGAAATGAGGATTCAATCTACAAAAATGAGATACGCTTTGAATGGAANAGTTTTTGAAGCAAGTGCGAAATGAGGATTCAATCTACAAAAATGAGATACGCTATGAATGGGACTTGGTAAGCAATATGATAATGCCGAATGGTAGTGGACGGAGGTGGAGTTAGACACCGAAACGCGAAATAATTTATTTCTAGTTCTTCAGGACAGACGCGAAAACGTTCATACATTCCACACAAAGCAATCCGTTTTGTTTTGCAAATCGCATGCGAATATAGACAATGCTTCATGCACTTTATTAAACGTAGTCTAGTTACCAAACAATTGCCAAATTTGATAAAGTTTGGCTGGCCCAAATCTGCACAAAGTTATTGCTCCCTTTTTGGCTTAAAATGGTTCGGCACACAAGCACAACCTCAGTCGTTATACAAGATGCCCAATTCCCTTACCCCTCATTTACGTGTCCTGCAGCGCACTCGTAATTACACTCCCATCTCCCACTACTCTGCCACTTTAGGTAGCCGTTTTCATGACTAAACGGCTGCACACATTGTCTCGAGAATCGATTTAATTAGTGAAATTCTTCCACTACGTGCAATTGTTTCACTCCCAAGCACTATCATTGGTTGGTGTAACGGAATGGAAGGCTAGCTTTGAAACACACAGAGGTGATTCACACTGAGGTCAGTCTCAACACACCCGTAAATTGTTCCCACCCATTCATTGCTAATGTGGGTCACGGAACCTAAGGAGCAGTTCTATGCGAATTATTCTGCGCGGCATAATGAAATTGTCCATATGGGATCGGGTAACTCTCTTGTAAAACGCTAACAATTCCTATTTTGGCGTTTGAAAATGCGCATTGTGAAATGCAGAGCATTGGCGTTGCCATTGCAATGCGTGTCATTCTGGGTCACCATGGCTGGTTGGGTGGGTGGTGTGGTGTGGTGTGGTGCGGTGTGGTGTGGTGTGGTGTGGTGTGGTGTGGTGTGGCG
>LWMK02000374.1:4532-33644 GCA_001693075.2 Taenia saginata
GCCTCTTGTTCGTACTCTCCTTACCTGTTTGGTTGCATCAGTTCAAGTTGCAAGTGATTAACACCGGTTCGTGGTGTCGGAATTTGGCCGAGGATTACATTAGTTCAGATTGTTTGAAGACTATTTAAGTGAAACTGGTACCAAGCTCGCCTATTGTTGGGAGGGCTTGTACCTTGGGTTGCATTGTTGATTACTGCAACGGGTGATTGACCTTGAGGGAAGTTTTTGCGGTTACTTAGTTTTTTTTGGGAAGTTTTTGCGGTTAATTAGTTTTTGTTGAGGAAATAATGCGAACTTATTTTGCCTCAATTACCACAATGACGGCGATCGTTTACAGAATGGCGGTGGTGCTGATGATTTCACAAAGCACACCTTTCTCCGTAGAGCAGTAAAATTTTCTGTGTAACTTCTTTTTTCAAGTTGATCAACGATTGGTCGTCGACTTGGTCTTATTAATTCTTTAGCATTTCAGTCTCCATTCAGTGATACTTAAATAAGGGTGCCCAAGCGCCAATTCAAGGAGGTCTGTGCATCTGAAGCTGTGCTGGCAGATGTTACTGCTCTATTGCGCATTCAATGACTGTTGAGGTTTTGCATTTGTCACTATTTCTGCTGAGTCATTTGAACGTGCGGCAGTGGATAAGCTTTGGCNCCACGACTCCTTTACGTCCGTGTAGGGTGGTTCGCTGACCGTGTGACTGATTGGGGGAATAGCTTATGGCACGGAATGGCTTGCACTGCGGCAATTGCTAGGCGATCGAAGATGTCATCACTGTTTTCGCACAAACCGTCCACTCACAGGTGTGGAGTGCGCGCCACCTTATGCCCAAAAGACTGCTATGTTTGGGCTTGTGATGGACTGCAAACGCGGTTGCTTACAATGAATCGTTCGCTTACAAGGACCGAACGTTGCTGATGCCTTTGACCTATCCGCTCGATAGAGTTCTCTCTAACTGGGAGATGTTTGGAAAAGAAACTTAAAAATGGCAAGATCAATCGATCGACCGAAGGGAAGTGCTGCGTCAAGAAGGCTATTCAAGATCATTCTTCATTACTGCAGTACTTGCCCATGGGAAGTGTCCAGCCTCTTGTTCGTACTCTCCTTACCTGTTTGGTTGCATCAGTTCAAGTTGCAAGTGATTAACACCGGTTCGTGGTGTCGGAATTTGGCCGAGGATTACATTAGTTCAGATTGTTTGAAGACTATTTAAGTGAAACTGGTACCACGCTCGCCTATTATTGGGAGGGCTTGTACCTTGGGTTGCATTGTTGATTAGTGCAGCAAGTGATTGGCTTGGAGGGAAGTTTTTGCGGTTACTTAGTTTTTTGTTGAGGAAATAATGCGAACTTATTTTGCTTCAATTACCACAATAACGGCGATCGTTTATAGAATGGCGGTGGTGCTGATGATTTCACAAAGCACATCTTTCTCCGTAGAGCAGCAAAATTTCCTGTGTAACTTCTTTTTTCAAGTTGATCAACGATTGGTCTTCGACTTGGTCTTATTAATTCTTTAGCATTTCAGTCTCCATTCAGTGATACTTAATTAAGGGTGCCCAAGCGCCAATTCAAGGAGGTCTGTGCATCTGAAGCTGTGCTGGCAGATGTTACTGCTCCATTGCGCATTCAACGACTTTGTTGAGGTTTTGCATTTGTCACTATTTCTGCTGAGTCATTTGAACATGCGGCAATGTACAAGCTTTGGCATCATGNTGCTACTCAAGAAGGTGGCTTTTCTGCATCATAGCAACCAACATCAACGACAGCCAAGGCGAAGGTGGAGATACAGATCCATCGCCGGAGGATCACGAAGCAGCAGTGGTGGGGTTACGGTACGTGGAGAACTGGTATCATCGAACGCACNTGGGGAGGTTGGAGAAAATCTGGTTTACAATGCATGCTGCTCAAGAAGGTGGCTTTTCTGCATCATAGCAACCAACATCAACGACNAAGCTTAGGTGCTGAAAAGGCTGGAGACAGCCTAGCGCAAAAATATTGCCTCAACTAACACCATTCGGGCTGCCTCGGTGGTCAAGGAAGTGGAGTTGGCGGGAGTGGAGTGGAGCCTTATTCGAGCCTAGGCTATCGACACGGGATTGGAGGTGAGGATAAGTGAGTTTCCAGTAGTGACTGCTTTCTTCTGTCCCTTAATCTTATGAGTTTTTATCGCTCTTCTACTTACCAATTCAGAGTGCTGAATGCTCAGCCACTGCATATCAATTCATCCTGTGTCCACATAGCCATCCATAATTTGTTCTTCATCGTTCTATTTGCTACGTTTATTTTTTGGTGCTCGTACATAATTTGGGTCTCATTTGTCAACTCAACTAATTGTTTTGTCTGCGTACTCTTGATCATCTGCCACGTCAGAGAACTCAGAGTCTACTCGTAGTGGCTAGTAGCGGTAAAACAGGCAACGGTATCGATGCTGTTTTTGTAGCAGGTTCTCGCACCACATAGGAAGTTTTGAGTTCTCGTGTCATTTTATTGCATTCATTGCTGTTGGACAAGAGCGACGTAGACAGGCGTAGGGATTGGGTGACAATTAAATTTGGCGAGCCTTAAACCTTAACTGAAGCTTACACTTTGCAACGTGGTACCTTATGGCGAATGATTCAGATGGTTGTGTTACAAGCGGCAAAGGTGTTACAATTATTTCTTAAAAACTGAACCTAACTCGGATGAGAGCACCCATTTCATAGCAAAATTACCGAGGTGAATTGTGGTCATCCCACTGAGTTGAGCTGTACTCCGGCCATGAGTTCCGTTCAAGCCGGCTCACCTGAGGGGTGTAAATATCGATTTGGCAGCACCGGCTTGGAAGAACACCCTACGCCAGCACTTGATGCTTTCTTTTTGATCTCGATTTATTGACCTTCTGAAGGTATTAAAAATCGACCTTTTAACAGCTACAGGCTAAATGATGGGAACTCTACGAAGGTTTCAGTGAGCCGATTTGCATGCTTAGTCACAAGAATAGCAAAGCTAGTGCTTTTTTGTCGATCTGGTAGTAATAACGCAGGTACTGTGTCATCATTGGCCAGTTGACGGAAATAGAATGGATTGCATCGATGCGAGCATGTGGATAAATGGTGCCCGAAATCAAGTAATCGGCATTACATTCTTGCCTTTTGTGTCGGACGCTTGAACAACGATTGTATCCAAGCCGCATCATTTTGGCAACATTTTCCCTTTAAGATTTTGCTCAGCTACAGCTCAAGGTAATGCAATCGGCGTTCCAATGTCCGGGTTTTTAACCGGCCACAATGTGCAAGAAACTGCCTCGTCCTAATCGGCATCGCGATAGAAATTCAAAGCCTTGACTCCTGCGACGTCTGGGTGGTTCCTAAATTGTGCGGGATAGGACAGGACAAAAGCTTGTAGTGGCTTTGAAAGCTTTTTTACATTGCTTATCCTATAAAGACCTGATTGCGCTCACCGCATAGCATCACTTTCCCTGCTAGCATCCTATCAAACTGCCTCAGACATAATATAGACTATCAGAAAGATCACACACCTGCCTTTTCTGTAATCTCAGTCCCATTAGCTGTTTTGTGTTCCGAAAATTGGGGAGTTGTATGAAAGTCGTGCGCTTCTGGGGGTCTTCTCCTCTCTGACATCATATGACCGATCAAATTCAGCGATAAGAACATGATCTGAATCCGGAAGAGGGATATTCTCGGGTTTGAGGTCCATTTCCACAATGGGCGTGGCAGGAAGGCGTTGCAGACCGCAAATGACCTCACAGGGGTGAAACCGCTCATCAGCTTCGGGCACGTCGTCAAAATGGCGGTGGAGAGTAAAGAGCACGACATCACTACTTTTGCGCATCACGATGGCCAGTGATCCGTGAATTCGCAGGCAATAGAGGAGTGTACTTTATCGGTCATCCCATCCTTGTACCCTTTCTCNTGTTTTCCTTATTTGTTCGTTATAATTGACTGAATTTAAGTGCTATAAGCAAAGAGAACGCGTTTTCATTATTTACTGTTAACCACCTTGCTCCAGGCACTTAAGCATGACATGGCGCTCGACATACGGCGGGCACACAGGAGGGGAGACTGAAGGTACTACTGAAAATGGAGAGGTAGGCTTGCATCGACAGCAGGTGGATGAGTGATGAGAAGGAAGGGAAGAAGCGAGTGCTGGTGTAAACTGGAGCGGGGAGGGGCGGATGTGTGAGTATAGCAATGTACAGCATGGTGGGAATGTGGGGCAGTGCTGGCAGACCGAGACGGCAGGTAAAAGTGATGGCCTCAAAGCTAATTCAGTGTGGTGAGCAAGGTCTTGGCTCCAGGTGGAGGCTCAGCATTGAACCTTGTTGTGCTGAGTGAACTTAATTTTAGTGTGGATTCTATGACAATGTTTGATGCCCCCAGGTTTGATTAAGGGGTTTCGTTAGCATAAACTTTGGGAAATCCTAGTGAGCGTTTCGCTGTACTTGATACGAACAATGTTTTTACTCCTTCATTCTGCAGAAATGCATGTTTCTGGTAGAATACTTTATTGCAAAGAATGAAATTGTCGCCTTTCAGCGCTTGGCGTACATCTCGCCTTCGCTATTGCTCTAGACATTTCTCAGGTGGAAATTGCTTGCAGTTTACTGTTTGCTGTTTTGACCAGTTGTTCGTAGGTCCTTTTATATTTCATGCATGACAAACTGTGGGTTGTTTTCATGGCTGTAATGTTTGCTTGGGTAGAATTGATATCGAGGGCGTGGGACGCCTCGCAAATCTATCGCATGTGAACTTTGTGACCCCGGTTGTATGCTGATAGTATCTTTGCGAAACGTGCTATATATGGCCGAATTAACCACTGAGTCGTGGGCTCATTTTTGATGCAAGTTGGTGTTTGAGGTAGACCGAAATGCAAGGGAATGGTTACTTAAAGATGTGTAACTCTTTGTGCAGAAATGCTTGCATCTCTTTGCAGGTTTTTTTTGAGGTATCCCTCGTTACTTGCATTTGCATGGTTAGGCTTTGCGGTGCGTTGGACATTCAGTTCCCGGCCTCCTTTTCTTCCTTTACAGATACTACGAACTCACAACGGTGGCGGACTGACATATGAAAAGTCTGTTGGGGTGGTTGACAATGTGGGATTCTGGAGTCACCTGGGCAGGCGTCTCCGTGGTCGTATGATATGGATCCAGTCGTGGATGATACCGGTGTGTTTGATGGCATCGCGATAGGTTTCACCTCGCTTGGCACAAACATCGGGTAATTACATGAACGTAAGCTAAAGTGACGGGAGGAGTGTGAGACTAGAGTTGACATGACAGGAAAGCTTTCTGTCCCTTTCGGAAAGGATGGTGAGCTGCGGTGGTGATTTCGTCAGTCCTGAACTAGAGAACTTAAGTAGAAATAATACAGTATTTTATTGAACCTGATCCGGTCCCTTTTGATGATTTAGTGTTTGCTCAACTTTGCGTCCCGATGTGTGTGTTATTTATTGTACTATTTATTTTTTGCCGTACACGGGGATGCATTTTTAGGTTAGTTTCCAGGTCTTGAATAATTAGGTTTAGTTCCCAGGTCTTAAATAATTTAATGCATGAGACGTATCAACTCGTAGTCATGTATATGTGTATACATGTTTCGATATGTACATCTCTGAGTGTAAATTTTTTATATCGGGTAAGATTTACGAAGAGAAGATGGACAAGTTTTCATTGTCTATGGACAACACTTACGTTTGTTCATTTTGGTGAACAGACTTGGAAGGGATTGATTTAAGCTGTCCCAGTGGTTTGTTAGATAGTGGGTTGTTTCAAAAAGGAGGATTTCATTTCGAATGGGGTCTCATTTGTTATCAAGCTATTGGCTTGGTGCTAAAGTCGTTGCAGACCTGAAGTACAGTACGAGTGATTTTTTCTTCAAAATCTTTTGCAATAAGTATGAAGTCATGAGTGAACAGCACCAGGTGTCAATTTCGCCTTCGTAATTCGCACTGTTTTTGCGTTGATCTTGACAGCCTCGCAAGGATTGTGGCTGGTAGTTATGGTGATCAGTATTACTGACTGACACTCGCTCTACTGCCGCCACCGCCTTCAACCCCGGTTATGGACCGCTTGTCAATAACATTAAAGGCTCATTAGGCCGCCAACGGTATTCATTGCTGTCGACGATGGCGACGGCAAGGGAGAATGGGGATGTAGAAGCCGACATATGGGAGGCCACTGAGACTGCACTGAGCACTTTTAAACAGCTCTGTTGCAACTCTACTTATCTATCCTGTTGAAAGTTACTTTACTCAGTGTTGGCTAATCAGTCACCCTGGAATGAAGCATCGCGAACTTGGGGCAGGTTTTCTGAACGACTGAGTACTGTGCGTGAGTGCCTCGTGAGAGCGAGACAAGAGCAAACCTCTAATTATTTGAGCGTGTTTGGTAAGTTGAATCAGATGTTATTGTCTTTTTGCGATTTTTAGTTTCTCCTGGTCTTTTTTAGTCTAAGATGTTTAGGTTTAGTCGCTTTTACCACTGTGGTATGCGATGGAACTGATATGAAGTAGGTGTGGAGCAGCTGGAAGTATGGTTATGCTATGAGGCTTTTCTAAGAAGGTATAATTCTCTGTGCAACTAACTGCCATATTCGGTAATCGCTTGCCTGATGTTTAAGGCATGGAGCGCAAGTTTTTGACTTGTATCCAGGCATGGGTAACTTATCGAAAGAGGCGATTTCGATTACGCTTACACGTGTGATTGTTGCAGTGACTTGGATGACTTATTGCCCGAGTACGTTTAACTGGTAAGAGCAACGGAAAATGCCAAACGACTTCATGCTTTACTTGTTTCTGTGGATTTTTACCCATGCAGCCATTTGATGATGTTGAGTGTAGTTTCACAGCCCGACACAGGTGGCTAGGCTTGTGTTTGTATGCTTGCGATGTGACGGCGGAGTTGAGACTGGTAGTTATACCATTTCCTGCCTATTCTGTCACGAATGTTGTCGTGGTGTCGCACCGTTGGCAGGAGTGTGCCTTTTCGCTTTTAGGCCAGCATTTTCTCCATTATTCATGGACACGCGTAACGGTGAGCACATTTTTCCATCTCATACGGGATTCGCTTACACCAAGGGAAAAGAGAGGACTGACGACGCAGCACACTTACAGAGGAGAGCACAGAGCACGGTACTGGACAGGACGAGGGTTACCGAGTGATGCGTAGGTGGTTTGTTGAATGACGCATTTTGGCGATGAGATCACTTGGCTGCTCTGTCGCTGTACCTTTGTGGGGTGAGTTGTTGCTGTTAGATACAAGTATGTGCATCCTGCCCGAGTGTACTGTCTCCTTTCGTCTTGGGGGAGGAATATGCATTCTGCCCGAGTGTACTGTCTGCTTTCGTCTTAGGGGAGGAAAACGCTGATAGAACTGCAATACGTATGTATGAGTTGGTGATTGAAATGTTCTATTGCGCGGCCATCGGCTATCCCTTCCTTGGCCCCTTTCTTGGCTTTGAATGCGACTGGGGTTTTCGTAATTTAATCGCTTGGTGGGAGCCACAGTAACCATTTGCCCTTCNCCTTTCTTGGCCTTGAATGCGACTGGGGTTTTCGTAATTTAATCGCTTGGTGGGAGCCACAGTAACCATTTGCCCTCCACCTACCAACGTCACACAGGTCTGATGTCTTGGTTGTTGCAAATGGGCCTAATGTCCATTCTCGAACGTGTATCCTTTATCTATTTGTTATAAATGGCTGTATTTAAGTACTATAAGTAAAGAGAGCGCGTTTTCATCATTTACTCAACCACCTTGCTGCAGGCACTTCAGCATGACACGGCGCTTAACACACGGGTACACACGATGCGAGACCGAAGGTACTACTGAAAATTGAGAAGTAGGCTTGTGTAGATAGTGGGTGGATAAGTGATGAGAAGGAAGGGAAGAAGCGGGTGCTGACATAAATTGGGGCGAGAAGGGGCGGATGCATGAGCGCAGCAATGTACAGCATGGTGAAAATGCGGAGCGGTGTGCAGTGCTGGCAGACCGAGACGGCAGGTAACAGTGATGGCGTCGAAGCTGATTCAGGGTGGTCAGCAAGGTCTTGACTGCAGGTGAAGGCTCAGCATTGAATTTTGACGTTTTGCGTGAACCTACTTTTTGTCTCCATTCTATGACAATGTTAGATGTGCTCGGTTTTTGATTGAGAGATTTTGTTGGCATAAGTTTTGGAAAATCCTAGTGAGCGTTTCGCTGCAATTGGTACGAACAATGTTTTTACCCCTTCATTCAGCAGAAATGCGTGTTTCTAGTGGAATGCTTTGTGGCTAAGAATGAAAGTATCACCTTTCGGTGCTGAACATGCATCTCACCTTCGCTATTGCTTCAGACATTTCTCAGACAGAAATTGATTGCATTTTACCGGCTTTCATCACGTTTTTAGCAGTTATTCGTAGGTCCTTTTGTGTTCTATGCATGGTGAAATGTGAATTGTTTTCATGGCTGTAATGTCTGTTTTGGTAGAGCTGATATTGAGGGCATGGGACACCTCACAATTCTATCGCATTTTATGCATGGCCTAAGAAATCACTGAGTCGCGAGTTCAGTTTAGATACGAGTTTTTGTTTGAGGTAGACCAAAAGCAAAAGAGTGGTTACTTAAAGGTCTGTAACTGTTTATCTGAAAGTGTTTGCATCTTTTTACAGACTTTTTTGAGGTATCTTTCGTTGTTTGCATTCACGTGCTTGGGTTTTGCTGTGCGTTGGGAATTCATTCCCCGGCTTCCATTTTTTCAGTCTTAGATACTGTGGACTCATAACGGTGGCGGACTGACATTGGAAAAGTCTGTTGGGGTGGTTGACAATGCTAGATTCTCGAGTCACCTTGGCAGGCATCTCTGTGGTCCTGCGATATGGATCCAGTCGTGGACGATACTGGTGTGTTTAATGGCATCGCGATAGGTTTCACCTCATTTGGCATGACAGGATAGCTTACTGGCCCGTTGGGAAAGGATGGTGAGCTGCGGTGGTAATTTTGTCATTGTCGAAATATAGAAATTAAGGAGACTTAATACAATTTTTTATTAAGTCTAGTCCAGCCCCTTTTAGTGATTTAGTGTCTGCTTACCTTTGCAACCCGTGGTGTGCTTCATTTATTGTACTATTTATTTTTTACTTTACACGGAGAAGCATTTTTAGTTGAGTTTCCGGGTCTTGAATCATTTGATGCATGAGACGTATCAACTCGTAGGCATATACATGTATACACATGTTTCGAAATGTACATCTGCAAGTGTGAAGTTTTTTTACAGGGTAAGATTTACAAAGAAAAGCTGGACAGGT
This sequence comes from Taenia saginata, assembly GCA_001693075.2. NCBI lineage: Eukaryota > Metazoa > Platyhelminthes > Cestoda > Cyclophyllidea > Taeniidae > Taenia > Taenia saginata. Next base: position 13,813 of record LWMK02000374.1, read on the forward strand.
TTTCGTTGTCTATAGACAGCATTTACGTTTGTTCATCATGGTGAACGGTTGTGGAAGGGATCAATTTAAGTTGGCCCAGTGGTTTGCTAGATGGTGAGTTGCTTCAAACAGGAGGGTATCATTGTGAATGGGATCTCATTTGCTATCAAAGTGTGAAAAATCAACCAAGCATTCGGCTTGGTGCTAAAGTCGTTGCAGATCCAAAGTTCGGTGCAAGTGATTTTTTTCTTTGAAATCTTTTGTGATAAGCATGAAGTCATATGTAAACAGCACTAGGGGTCAATTTCACCCTCGTAATTCGCACAGTATTTTTGTGTTGACTTTGACAGCCTCGCGCGGATTGTGGCTGATGATTATGGTGAGCAGTATTACTGACTGACACTCGCTCTACTGCCGCCACCACCTTCAACGTTGATTGTGAACCGCTTTTGAACAACATCACAGGCTCATTAGGCCGCCAAATATATCCATTGTTGCCTACGATGGCAATGGCGGGGGAGAATGTGGGTCTAGAAGCCGACTCATGGAAGGCCACTGAGACTGCACTGAGCGCCTTTAAACAGCTGTGGTTTTGCATTCTACTTATCCATCCTCTTGAAAGCTACTTCGCTCGGTGTTGGCTAGTCATTCATCTTGGAATTAAGCATCGCAGACTTGAGGGAAGATCTATGAGTGACTGAGTACTGTATGTGAGTGCCACGCGAGAGCGAAACAGGAGCAAACCTCTAACTTTGTAAGCTTGTTGGATAAGTTAAATCAGATGTTGTTGTCTTCTTACAATCTTTAGTTTTGATTTTTCTTTTTTATCTAAGATGTTTAGGTTTAGTCGCTTGTACCACTATGGTATGAGATGGAGCTGATATGAAGTAGGTGTGGAGTAATTAGAGGTGTGGTTAAACTATGAGGCTTTGCTACGTAGGTGTGAGTCTATGTGCAACTCACTGCCATGTTCGGTAATTGCTTGCCTGATGTTTAAGGCTTAGGACGCAGGTTATCGGCATGTATCCACTCATGGGTAACTTGTCCAAAGAGGTGATTTCTATGGCTCTTACGCGTCTGAGTGTTGCACTGAGTTGGATGACTTATTACCCGAGTATGTTTAGCTTGTGAGAATAACGGAAAATGCCCAACGACTTCATGCTCCATTTGTTTCTGTGGATTCTTACCTATACAGCCAGTTGATGGTATTAAATGTAGTTCCACAGCCCGAGACAGGTGATTAAGCTTGTGTTTGTGTGCTTGCGATGTGACAGTGGATTTCAGACCGGTAGCCATTATCAAATCCTGGCCATTCTGTCACTATATTTGTCGTGGTATTGCACCGTTGTCAGCAGTGTGCCTTTTTGCATTTAGGCCAGCATTTCCCCTACTGATCACTTGTAGGGGTAATTGTAAGCACACTTTTCCATCGCACACGGAATTCGCCTACGCCATGGAGAATGAGGGGACTGACGACGCAGTACACTCACAGAGAAGAGCACGAATGACGGTGATGGACAGGGCGAAGGGTACCGTGTGATGTGTAGGTGGTAGGTGGCTTGCTGGATGACAGATTTTGGCGATGAGATCACTTAGCTGCCCCTTTGTTGTGCCTTTGCGGGGTGGGCTGCTGGTGTTAAATACACGTGTATGTATTCTGCCCGAGTATACTGTCTTCATTCGTCTTCGAGGAGGCAAAAAGCTGACGGAACTGCAGTACGTATGCATGAATTAGTGATAAAGGTGTTCTATTGCGCAGGCACNCGAGGAGGCAAAAAGCTGACGGAACTGCAGTACGTATGTATGAATCAGTGAAAGAGATGTTCTATTGCGCAGCCGCAGCACATTTGTGTGACCGAGTGACAGCTGCGGCATATTTTGCTTGAGAAGATGTGGGAGTGTTTCCATTTTGTGAGGTCGCAGTATGTTGGCACAGGTGCTGAGTGTATTTTGGAGTTCAGCCTTCATTTGGTGCTCCAAACCTGCTGTTGAGTGTATAGTGAATTGTTACTAAGCGTAATGCTACTACTTGGTCTTGAGAATGGCTTTTAATGGTAAGGTACTGAATGTGTTACTTGTCGGCANAGTGAATTGTTACTAAGCATAATGCCACTACTCGGTCTTGAGAATGGCTTTTAATGGTAAGGTACTGAATGTGTTACTTGTCGGCAGTTGAGTAGGTGGGTGGGTGTGAGGATAAAGCCGTTTTTAGGGAAAGAAGGCGAGATGCCTCCAGCCACCTTTTTATCAAGTGCATGCATTAGAAGAAGGTAAGAAGGCTGCACACGGCTTGAGTAAACTTGTAATACATTATACTCTGTAGTGTGACCCAAAATGCTGCCGTTTTGCCATTTCAGTGAGCGGTGANACCCAAAATGCTGCCATTTTGCCATTTCAGTAAGTGGCGGGTTTGCGTAGAAGTGATAGTAGCATTACTGAGCAACTGCGCTGGGTTGAATGATATGCTAAACGAAATGGCCAGATGAGATGGAGGTCGTGGTAGGAGGTCATATAGCTGAATGGCTTTTAACAGCATTTTTTTGGTGCGCCCAATGTCTTTAAGCATGATAAGGTTGTTTGATGCACGCTGTGATAGAAGTAAAGGATAAGGCCAGACTCGCATCAACTGCCCGTAAGGACAAAAGTGAGTTGATGTAGGCACTAGTTATAAAAGTACCGACTATCTTCTAGATACCAAAATTTGTGTTGTTGAATTAGAATAAAGTTTTGCTTAAAGCTTGCTTTCACACCTTTGTAATGGTCAAGTACTGGAGTATTTATTGCAAAAAAAATAAATGCTTGGCGTTGCATTGCTGTATGAGCTGAAGGTATGTAAATGGAGGCTATGTGGTGCTATCACTTCGAAGTCTACATGCAAAATAATTTGTTCACATTCACTTCAGATTGGGTTTGTGTTGTCCTTGTAATGCTTCATGATGTAGGAATTTTGCTCCTAGAGGTAAGGACGACAACGACCTTAAGAACATCAAAATGCCACGCTAATGGGACGCGCTGAAAGAGCAAATGCAGTTAGTAAAAAAGCTAACTGTGGAAATGTGGAGTGAGAGTCGAATGGGTCGTGACTCAAGAATGCTAGAGTACAATATTGAACTCTCTATTGTAGAATAAAATTGAAAAGCAGTTGAGTAGTTTTGGTGTCGCCAGCACATATGAGGTGCTGTAGAGAAATTGAAATGCGGAAAATTAATGCAGAAGCTCGAAAATGGCGGCAAAAAGATGAAGAAATAAAGGGTGGATATGCTTGAATGTAACAAAACTGCTTGCTGCAGATTGGTAATCAAGAGGGACGTAGTGGATACCAAATGGGTAACAAGCATGAATGTTTGCAATAAATGCAAATGACATAACTATCACAATACAGGGGAAAGAGGAACGATGAAGGGTGCGTCGTTTTTTTTTAATGAACCACTTGACAAGCTTGAAAGGAGGCAGGTGGTGTCCAACTCCAACTTTTCTGATTGGACTATAGTTGCGGTGCTGTGCTGCTTGTTTGATTCCTAGTTTCCGTTACGGCTAACTGGGTCGGCCACATTGCCTTTATAGGGTGGACTGACCTCTTTTTACTGCATGGTAGCGTTTGTTAATCCCAGCACATTCGTAACAGCCGATTTGTTTCAACAGCTAGTTTCGGTTTAGGTCACTCTGATGGCCATATCCCGTTAGCCAGTGGAATGGCCTCTGGGCCATGCCAGTAGTCCCGTTCACTCTGATTGCTGAATATATGTTTATGCATTTTGCGCTAGTATTATGCCTTCGTTCGCATTCATGGAAGTCTCGAGACGGTGCATTGCCGACAGCGGATAGCGGACCCAACCTTATAGGACTTCTATCCCAATCTATACCGCTTGTGATAAGCTGTAGTGGTGCGAAAGAACTGCGAATCCCAGAATGGAAGAATCTTTGGTAGTTCATAACAGAATGGTTCAGAAATGCCGTCTGCCTCACCCTGTGTCCTGCAAGAAAGGCATTGACAACTGAAGTGTCAGTAACCGTGAGTCATCTGGAAAAGCTTCGTTCCGATGATTTCCCTAACATGCCTGCATAAGGAGATCGCTGTTCGAATGTGTCCCTATAGACACACTGATGGTCGGCAGAACCTCTATCCTAGATTTAGCTCCCAAAATTGACGAATTTCCAAGTTCATTCGAACTGCCAAGAGGGATCTGTGACATTGTGGGTAAGCATCTCCTCTGATGCGCTCGAATTCCAATGACTAGCATGGTTAGCTAGTGGGTGTTTATTACAGCACTGATCACGTTGTAGTGGCCGACGCGGGAGGATATTCGAAGAGTGGCTTAAGAATTACTCCCAAAAGCGAGGAGTGCCACATAATGCTTTGTTTTCGATAGCCGGTTTCGGTTGTGATCACTTAGGTGGCTATATTGTCCTAGATGGATGGGATGGCCTCCAAGCCATGTCAGCAGCCTCAACACCCATTTTGCTGAGCATATATTCCCCTGCATTCAAGAAAGTCTCGGGATGCTACAACACCCTCTTCGGAAGGACTAAACCTATTGAGGCTTGTAGAGGAATCTTCCCTTTCCTCCTCGCCCCTTCTTCTTGTCCTGCCTTTGGAAGACAGTATTGACGGATATCTTTAACATGGCTCTGTATGAAAAGCGTGGTAAGTGCATATCTATGGCGAGAGTGCCTCACACACCTGGGAGGAACCGCGCTCGTCCTCGAACAGGTTGAAAAATTGTCCTCCCACCTCTGATCTACAAAGCGCTTTTCAAAAACATGGTTTTTGCAAGCCTGGTCGTTAATAACTCATTATATGACAGTTTGTGAGAACCTGAAGCATAGCATTACATAGATTGAGGCTCAAAATTGGGCTAGCGAAGCAACATCCAATCGAATGTGTGCTCTACATGCCATACATGTTTTGCATAATTTCCCACTAATTTAACAAGCTTCGCTTTTGGGTAATCACGGGTGGGAGAGATAACTTTGCGAGCATATAATCCTTCAATTCAAATGGACTGGTACTGCCGTTGACATGGAGAAAACGATGATGAATGGATAACCATTCGTGGCCAGTCAACTTATGCGAATGTTGTAATACTTTGTTTGTTCGAACTGCCAGTTTCGGTGATTAGGGTGGTCCTATTGTACTAGTTAGTTAACCGGCCTACGGGCCATGCCAACAGCCTCCAAGTCCTCTGTTTCTAGAATACTTGTAACCTGCCCTAATACTGCGCCTTCTTTTACCTTAACGGAAGTCTCGAGACGCTACAAATGTCTATTGTACGTAAATTAAATGATCATAGGCCTCTTTTTAGGAACTTGCATGTCCAATGCCTGTGTTAGCAAAAAGCACAGGAATTCGCTTTATTAATGAATGCTGTAGCCACGCTTACAAATGTAGAAATGGGATTGTAATACTTTGTTTGTTCGAACTACCGGAATAGGTCACTTGGGTGGCCATCTTGTTCTAGTCGGTTGGTCGGCCTCCGGGCCCTGCCAACAGCCCCCAAGCCCTCTGTTCTTGGAATATATATATATTCTGCCCTAGTTCTGCGCCTTCTTTTACCTTAAAGGGAGCCTCGGGACGCTACAGGGATCTGCTCAAGTTTGCGTTCATTTACTGTGTCATATCTTGGTTGAAGATTCGTGCACAGGGTTTCCTAGAATGCAAAGTAGCATTGTCGAACGAGAATTTGTATAGAATATGCCTGCGATAGGGCTAGGATAGTTCATATGGAGTTTTGAAGAAGAGATGACATTTGAGAGGAGTGGATCAGAGGTGTTGCTCTCGCATCCCACTTGTGTGCATAAACTGTCGATTAGTCATGTGTTAAATTAAATGCACCACAAATCTTTTAAAAAACAACAGTGAGTGCAAAGACAATTATTGTTTTGATATGCACAAATTTACAGCAAATCACATTTTGTAAAGAGAAACAAGTGCTTAAGTTAATTTAATTGCTCAGCATTCTCAAGGTCATCAGCGGTAACTGGTTTCTGCCTCCATGGTAAACTGGACCCATCGTTACACTAAAATATCATGACATGGGCAATGGTGAGCTAAATTTTTTAAGGGCTAATCCTAATTAGTGGTAAATCATGGTGAAAATATGTTTTCGGGGAGTGAATTCCGCAAAGTTGTATCACGTCTGACGAGAACATAATGTACTAAGCATGGGCTCTTTGACGACCAATTGGGAACCAGAATTCCACCCTTGGCATTACTTTGCGCACAACTTGGGTAAGAAGAAGTTGCTTTCTACCACTTCTTATAATGCCTTACATACATGAAAATAACAATAGTAATTTATCTAGAAATTCGGCTTTACAATTTATAGCCAAGATTTTAATTATCAATGCGAAGTAAAATTGCTTCGTACAAATCACTACAATATTCAAGCCTGTAAAGTAATTTTAGAATGTTAGTCATTCTGAGTTACTTGCCAGTTCTAGAGTTATAGACAAAAGCTTTTATGTCAAGGAGGAATAGGAATTTAACCACGAAAGAGCTGCTCAGTCCGTTTCAGCACCATAGGAAAGATCTAACTAATACCAGATTTTGACCAATGACTTATGTCAATACACATGTAAAACAATGACAAATTAGCTTAAGTACGCTGAGCTCTACAGTTCCTTCGTTTTGATCCGGTACTGGTTTTAATAAGATGGCTTGCTACGGTGCCATGAAAGGCAAATCATGTCTTGCGGCTGATCAACGAGAGTGTTATGACGAAAAAGTGAAGTACATCAAGTTAAACTGCGTTGCATTTTTTAATTTGCTCTTAAATTAATGACAACTAGATTTTAAATGTTGGGTTACTTTCGCTCCTGTGAAGTTCAGTTAAACTGTAAGACCTATAATGTTTAGCGTTAGCAGCAGTGCAGTGCAAATACTGAGGCAGCACAAGCTACTAGCTGTGATGCGTTTTCTAGTTTAATCTACAATGGCTCAGTTACCGATTAGAAATAAAACACAGTGGCTCATACCACTCAGTAATTGCTTGCGGGAGCTTTTGTAGTAACGAATAAAACCAAGGTTTGGCCAGTGCTAAAAGCGCTTAGATAGGCACAGATGATCGATAATGCAATCTGATAGGACTAAGGTGGTTATGACAATGATGGCAATGGAAATTTATGCATTTGCTTAGCTATTGGTTCATTGACATTGATAATTTAGTTGATTAAGCTAACAGTACATTTGAGATTTATGCGTTATGAGCCAAGGAAATATAATGATTGTGGATTTACACCACACTTGTGTCGTAGCCACTGCATGTAAATAAAATTACTCAAACAAGTAATTGAAGTGTGGAATCTGAATTGCAAGATCACATTTAATAGTCTAACAAATGTAGACACCTTTGTTATCTATTCTACATTCATCTAACATTGTAAGTTACTTTTGCATTCACATGACGTACTCATTGCAACATGTTTCTGAATAACAAATCTAGGAGCAAAATAAATATTTCTTCTTGAACATTACAGACCCCAAAATGGCCATTAGGTTTCATTGCGATGCTGCTTGTACCATAGTAGTGATAGGAAAATAATCGGTCGGATATTTACAAGCCGGTCAAATGACGCGTTCTAAATGTTGTTCTATCTATTTTACACAGAGATAATTCAGTATTCTGAAAGCAGTCTTACTTATAGCACACCCAAGCAATCGGAAACATGTGACCCTATTCCTGAGCTAGCCAAAACTACCCTTCATTTATTCGCTTATGTACTTTCCCTTTTTTACTTATGGTTCGCCCAACTTAAAAAAAACCTGTGAGAACAACAAATGGTGGTGATGTGAGCTTCTTTACGATGCCGCTCAAATGGAACTAGAAGAGAGGTTTATTTTTGAAGATCTCTGCTAATCAATTCGATCATGCTTGTACCTAGCTAAGACAATAGCAATGAAGCCTCAACACCTCTTCTACGTTACCTTCAGATCCTTGGCTGGAGGAGTAGTTAAGCAGGGGTCAAAAGATATGTCTGTGTATGCGTTGCCCATACTGTCCACAAGACCTTATATTTTCCAGTCGTTTGCTTGTCGTGCTCCAGTAGTTGAATGCTCAAATGCACTCGAAATTCGGACCATCCCAAACCCAATGATCGGTAGGTCAGCGGCATCGTATTCTTGCCATCTAGTTCAGATTAACTCTGCACAACCTTTTCCAGCGCCTATCTGTTTGTCGCCGTTATGAACTGCTGCACTGCAGCCAACCTAGCAACAAGATGCTTCCTCAAGGCATTAGTTAGATTTTCCATGGTGGATTTGAACCGAAGGTGTGTCCTGCTGAATCGCCTTGTAGACCTGCGAAGGCTGTTTACACCTAGGAATGGAGTTGGGGTGTCTCTATTGGCTCAACTACCAACTTCTTGCGCATACGTAACCTATCGTATTCTACTATACATCTTGCTTCTCCTCGTCGTCATTCCAAGGATTAAAATCCCTGTCAGTGCTTCAGTGCAGCTTCGTTATCTATTCACCTGTGGTCTGCTTATCATCATTCACCTTCGCCGCCTCCATCGCAATTTCTCTTTAGCCACCAAAACCCCGACTTTGCCATTCTAACTATGTCAAAGGGCCTCAATAAAAAAATCGTGGAAATTAGAGGTGAGTTATGTCGCTACCTTCTCCTCCTTCTTTCTTTCTTTTCTCATTTGCATGCGTCATTTTGACATAACCACAACTGGTGTCCTAGTGCAATTTATTTATCATGACAAAAGTGGGGGTTGCGTCTTCGGGTACGCGGTTTGGTAGAAACTCATATTCCTTCCATAAAGTCAATTTCCGCACAAATCAGTCAAGTGCATGGCCAAGTAAATGGGTAAATGAATTTACGACCGTATAGAAGAAAGAGGGAAGGGAGTAATGAACGCAAATGTCAAAGGGCTGTGCAGAGACATTCAACAATGAACTTCCTCTATCCTCTCCTCTACAACCCTTTCCAATTAACTAATCTTCCATCCCCTTTAGCTGAACAATTATGCTGCTTCCTCTTCAGCGGAGAGGTATGATCATCGCTATTATCCTCCCTGGTGCAAGGCATTTGTTGGCCAAGGCTTGAGATTAGGATTAATGAGCAAATGCGCACCTTCTCTAGCTCCATGACAATCGCTGGGAGTGAGTCACCAACTTCTTCACTCAATTCATACCTCGTGTTGTTCTTACTCTCCAAAATGCCCACTAGGCTTCCTCCCAAAAGGAAACATCAGGATTTAACAGTCGAGGGCAAGCAGTCTTGGCATAGCAGCTCATTTAATTTGAAGCACATCAGTGTCAGGGTTTCACCTTATTCCCCTCCGCCTCCTTTGCATGCGCCGTGATGTACAGAATTCGGCCTAGGTAAGAAACCTAAAGGCAAGTAGTGTCTTCTCTCACCGAACCACGTACAATGCGTGCTGTCCAAAGCTCGAACCAGATGACGCTGCAAGACACCATGCGACACGCGCTACCAATCGATTACCACGTGTCAGATTCCAATCAGCTTATCATACAACAAACCGCCAGACGTGCTCTTCTACGCGTTGTATCGTTTACTATCATTCGTCCTGTTTCGCGGTATCGTTCCTACCATTCAGTTAACCGTAAGTGTCTTCTACCTGTTGCGTTTTCTCCTCGCTTATGGCCTTGTAACATCCACCACCTCCGTCGATACCCTCTCCATCTCCTGGTCGCTTCCAGCCCACCACGTTAACGTTTTGGATACGAAGATGGTCCAAAGCAGGTGGATATCGTATAAAGTAGGGGTAGGCTATGCTACCAACCCGTCTCCTCCCCCCATGCTAACAAAACCTCTTCTCTAACCTCATTTGCGTGCGTTATTTCCGTGTTATTATATTCGGTATCTAGCGTAAATCATATGGAAAAGGAAAACTATGGTTAGCCTTTTTGTGCGTGTTGTTCAAAAAGTCAAATTACATTCATCAAGCCAATTCCTTCATATTTTACACAGTCACACGTTCAAATAAGTGGGTAAGTGAATTGGTTTGGGAATAGATGGGAGATAGAGGGAAATAAAGAACGCTGTACCACTGTACTGCACAGAGTCATCCTACGGTGTTCATTTTCGATTTCTCTTTTTTTTTTCCCCACCATCTCTCATTCCGATCCCATGACCACTCATATTTTCGCCTTTGCCTTAATTTTTCTCTGTCTCAGCTAACCATTCATTTCACTTATCTCCTACCGAGGAAATGCAGGGCAACAATCCTTTCAAGCATGGAATTGGGGATACGCAACAGAAGGGCACCTTCTTTATCTCAGCTGCAATCTTTATGGATGAGCAAGTGGTTTATTTGATCGATTCTTACTTACGTTTACCGTACCGTTCCTACTTTGCATGTCTCTTGTATACGCTTACAATCACCACATTAGCAGTAGCACTGAAAAACCTATTGGTGCAAAAAATAACTTATCCAATATCCAATTTGCACTGTAGAAGCACTTTAGCACGATGCAGGAGACTAGACTTGACTGGATCAGACTAGATTGCACTGGACCAGAATAGACAAAATTGGCCACCTAGTCTGAATTCGAGAGGCTTGCATGCCATGCCCTCAGAGACGCCTTATGCGTCACCATTGTAGTCAACCCCAACTCACTGAAATGATCCACCTAATCGACTCGACGCAACTCCATACCATGTAAATTAAAGCATCCTTTTTCGTTCTCGCATAAGAAGAAGGTCTGCTGACGTCCTCGAAATGGAGAGACAAGGGTTCGCTTGTCTATGCCTTTTTTCCCACACTCCATCTCAACGCACGTTCGGAGAGTGTATCCCTTGTCTTCTACTACGCTCTATATGCTCTCAAACAATGCGCATTGCAGTAATTTTTACTGCTTGCGCTCCATGAATTTAAATGAACTAAAAGAAAGAGAGTAAAATGCTCCCAACTTTAAATTTCTATACCTTTATTTGTCCATTTTTGTAATGCTGCAACTTCTCAGCCCTCCGCCTTCCTTACACTTCTTTCACATTTTCCTCTACCTCGGCGGTTTCCAGCGCCCTCTTTTGTAAGCCCTCTTCATCTCTCTACCAGTCTCACTCTTTATTGCATGATTGAATGATGCTGGACCGGATCTGACTTGATCACGCGTTACCCAAAACTGAATTGTTTTTTGGCATAGCCTGGCCTAATGCCATTAATTCTTATTTCTGCCTTTTTGTCACTTCGATTTGTCTTGCGTCACTTTGCCACAGTTCATTTTCTACTCAACCTCCTCCACTTGTCCCCTGGAGAGCAAAAGCGAACGAGTTGCTCCTACTCATTTTGAAGGCTGGTCAAACTCCTGTTTGCCTGTTTAATTCTTATTTCTGCCTTTTTGTCACTTCAATTTGTCTTGCGTCACTTTGCCACAGTTCATTTTCTACTCAACCTCCTCCACTTGTCCCCTGGAGAGCAAAAGTAAACGAGTTGCTCCTACTCAATTTGAAGGCTGGTCAAACTCCTGTTTGCCTGTCTCAGTGCAGAATTCCTTTTTTGCCTTGTAAAAGTCCCTTTACCCAAGCTCCACAATAACGGATGGGAATGCGCGCTTCCCACCTTAGTCAATCTGTGTCAATTTCACTGTGCGTTTGTTTGCCTGAGTTTATTTGTATTTCAGTGCAAGGGCGCACTAATCCTCCTAATCTGTCATTGTAGTCGACCAAATCGACGGTTGCATTTTGAGCGAAGTAAGATCTCCATTGGGCGTTCGTTTGATGGCTAACTGGTTGTCTAATTTACTCAAACCCCACCTTTTGTCGACACACCATCATTTACCCACCAACTCACTTCACCACATTTTGTCGCTTTCTTCCACCTCGTCTCTTATTTCAGAATGAAGTGGACACGGTACATGAAACTGGCGTCAACTCCCAAGTCATGTAGAGGCATTTTTTCTCCTCTGATGGCACTGTTTTATGTCTGTTAATCAAAGAGATGCATTGCAAGCAACAAGTGACGAACCCGCTAGCCGATCTTCCTTTCGCGGTTAAGGAGATCGCAATCAAGCTGGTGTAAAAATCTTGGAAGTATAATGAAACATGCTGTATGGGCATCGCACAACTTGACACAGTCATATGAAGAGTTTAAATAAATGGATACAAGCAACTATACAAAGTAGGAAGCTGCTTAAAAACCTCTTGTTCTTACAGAATTCTGCACATTTGAGCAATGTTTCGTTCGTCCCATTTACGCAATGTGGAAAAATAGATTGCAAACATTCAGTGAAACGTAAGCTCGTTCCCATTCACTACCCTTAGTTTACTGCGTGTGGTAAAGCATCAGCCGTGTTGCATGCAGGAATGCTTCAATAAAAGCACCGGCTGTGACTCACTGGTCGAAATACACATTAACTGAATTACACGGGATCCGTTGTCAGTAGAATTTGAATAGGATTTAATGTCTTCTAAAATCACCATGCGCTGCAATGAGTGACGCTGTAATGTCCTGCAGTTATAAATGAATGCGCATTTAATGGGTGGGAAACCTCTAGGAAGGTAAGGAACTCATATGCCTTGGAAGCGAACACGACATCAACAATGAATAAGAAAGGGATTTTTAGTTCATGAAACGCGTAAAAGTGGCCCATTCCAAAAGTGGAGATCAGATTACAGGAAAACAATTTCGCCGCTGCTTATTGCTTTTGGTCGCGCACACAGCGGCTATTCATCAACAGGCCTTTTGCGCATTAAAAATGAACAGAGGCACTCGCCATTTCGGACAAAGAATTGTCGTCTCGACCGCAAAGAAATACCATGCTACGCCAGTAAGCGTGCGGCCTCCATGGTCTCAGGTTGCCATTCGCACTACACCCTCACATTCGCCAACACTTTGAAGACGAGGGGATCGCTGCAGATCGAATCAACACTTTTCCTCAATAAAAGTGACGTGCCAATAGTTTCGAAACCCGGCAATGATTTAACGATTTAGTTAAAAATTTTGGTTCGCTAATTCGTATTAATAATGAGGTATGAAGAGTCGAGTGCAAAACTGTTCGGAGGGAATCGCAGATTGTAAGAGTTTAAATAAATGGATACAAGCATCTATGCAAAGTAGNTACGCAATGTGGAAAAATGGATTGCAAACATTCAGTGAAACGTAAGCTCGTTCCCAACCACTACCCTCAGTTTACTGCGTGTGGTAAAGCATCAGCCACGTTGTATGCAGGACTGCTTCAATAAAAGCACCGGCTGTGACTCACTGGTCGAAATACACACCAAGTGACTAACATGGGATCTGTTGTCAGTAGAATTTGAATGGAATTTAACGTCTCCCAAAATTGCCATGTGCTGTGATGAGTGAAGCTGTAATGTCCTGCAGTTGTAAATGAATGCGCATGTGATGGGTGAAAGACCTCTAAAAAGGCAAGAAACTCATATGCCTTGAAAGCAAACACGACATCTACCATGAATAAGCGAGAGATTTTCAGTTCATGAAACGCGTAAGAGTGGCCCATTCCAAAAGTGGAGATCAGATTACAGGAAAACAATTTCGCCGCTGCTTATTGCTTTTGTTGGCGCACACAATGGCTATCCATCAACAGGCCTTTTGCGCATTCAAAATAAACAGAGGCACTCGCCATTTCGGACAAAGAATCAAATGCTTCATGCAGGCTTTAACTAGCTGAGTTACTACCTCCTTCGCAGCACAATAGTTTGTGATGGGATCATTTGATGTTTGGGAGATGTCGTCTCGACCGCAAATAAATACCATGCTACGCCAGTAAGCGTGCGCCCTCCATGGTCTCAGGTTGCCATTCGCACTACATCCTCACATTCGACAACACTTTGAAGATGAGAATATAGCTGCAGATCAAATCAACACTTGTCCTTAATAAAAGTGACGTGCCAATAATTTCTAAACCCGGCAGTAATTTAACGATTTAGTTCAAAATTTTGGTTCGCGGATTCTTATTAATAATGAAGTATGAAGAGGCTAGTGCAAAACCAATCGGAGGGAATCGCAGGTTATGCAACGTTTTTGAAGTGATTTCTCGTCAATTTATGACTAATCGTAAACGTAAATTTTGGCAGGCGTCGCCAAGCCATGGGAGTGGAGGATGCAGTGACAGCATTGGATGAGGCGACTCAACTGTCTCAGTGCCTATTCGCCGAAAACCGCAAAGCAGTGAATTGAGTATTTAGAAATGAGAAGGAGAAATTCATGTATCAAGGAGTCGCAAATTGTAAATGCATATTTATTTTGAGCATGCTGCTAGCTCAAGTCCCTTCCCACCACAAAATTCTGATGATGAAGTGTTACGTGTTGGAAAAAAATCATCAGCGACTCAAGTCAGATTAACTGTTGGGATAGAGTTTTATGTGTTCATCAGTTTCGTGGTAGAGAATTTGGGATGGCAACTTTGAGTTAATAAATGAGACAACTCAACATGCTGAATTGGAGGAGAGGTCAGCATGCTGTGGAGCGCTAGAGACGATCGATTTCGAAGCATCGATTTTATTGATTTTTATTAAGTCACTCAAGCTGAAGATTATTCTGCATGCGGATAGACGGACGTCTGAATTGACGCTTCCACTCCTGCATATGATGACCTTTCTTCGCAGAGGATGTAATGGCATTGCAAAATAAAATCTGGCAAGCCTCGTTAAATAAGGGCGATAAGCTAATCATGGACATGTGCCTTTCGGTGCACTATCTTGCTAGATGCATTCCTTAACTAGCTTTGGTGTGACGCAAATAAGTGACGTCCCTTACATGAGTAGGCAGTGGAGGAAGAATTTGCACTAAGGAATCCCTCCCCAATTTCGTTATTATCAGAATTTTTAATTTTATTATAATATATTAAACAAGACATCTTTCACTTCCTTTCCTGAACATAGAACTGAATATCCAACCGAAGAATGGACTGTTCAAAAGAGAAAAATTGCCCTGCTGCCGAAATTAGTTATCCATAAGCAAGTGATTCAACAACGTTGGAAACGGACGACTCNCAAAAGAGAAAAATTGCCCTGCTGCCGAAATTAGTTGTCCATAAGCAAGTGATTCAAAAATGTTGGAAACGGACGACTCAGGTATAAAGACAACAAGGGAGTCAAATTCATTAAAACATTCATCGTCTCACCATAGTTGCATTCAAACAGATTGCTAATGCTCCCTAAATTTTGATTCGAAACTCCAAAGCATGGAAACCAGTTCCATTAATAGCCACAGAGCCAAAACCCAGTTATCTACAGCAAGCTCATTCATGCGCAAAGCAGCATATTGTGCAGCGAATCCACCTCGACTTATGACTCGAATGCATTTGCTTAGTAACCAACGTTAGTAATATGAATGAACTATTAAGGACTGAGCCTGTTAATGCAACAGTACATGCTAGCGCCCTCACGTTGGTGTGCAGTAGGGCTAGAGAATGGGCAGCCTCAAAATCCAAATGCGAATAACAGCTAAGAGGAGCGCAATAACTGCAGCAAAATGGCATCAAATATGCTGATAATAGAGTTCATCACCAGATTTTAAACATGTCCACACCGTAGTCATTTGCAGGCACACTCAGCATGAAACGCGTCTGCATTGGTAACTGCTGTACTGGCGGCAGATCCACGTCATTAGTTATTCATTTGTGAAGACTTAGTTTAGGTTGCGCTCACGGCATCCAGCTAGAGGCCTAATACAATCGCTATGGTAATTGTATTAGCTCATGAAGAACACAGATTCAATCACTTGGGATGCAAACTGCATGGACAATTGGCACCAGCAGCATTTGTTACAAAATCAGAGCAAAAAGGAAGTAGAGGAGAACGTGCAAAACCATGGCATTAGAAGGCATCCTCGCTAGCGTCGGTGTAGGTGCAAACTCAGTCGTCTACCACCATTGCTTCCACCTGCCCCACGGCTGCACGTATTGCGGCGTCACCACAGGCGACCATGCATGCGGCATGCCCCAGTGCGGATTCTGCACCGGCCACCATGCACACTTCTCCTCACATTGTGGACCCTTCACCACCCCAGCCCACGGTGCCACTTCCACGGATACGAACATAACCAACTCCCACACTCCATTTCTTTGGCTGTTTCTTCTCTTGACTTAAAACTGCTTGTGTGCTGGAGGGTGGCTGCTTATATATATGTTCTTCTCGTTGGTTGTAATTGCTTCGTGTGGTACTCGTGCGCGATGTACTTTTACTTCAGTGTTCGTGCTTCCCACTCCTCACTACCATTCTCGTGAACCAAACATCAGGATCTATCTAGAGCCATTGATCACCTACGCTCTAGTAACTCGAGGGGATAGAGTGACATTTAACACGACCGGTGTTAGCGGCAAAGTATTTTAGGACTTGTGCGTCCTATCCAAATAAGGAGCTAGCTCAAAGAGCTTTACTGAACGAACTGCCTGCAAACCTTCGTAATAATTGGTGATAATAATTGATTTGCAATTATTATGGATCAGCAATGTATTGTAAGCAGTTCGTTCTTAGGCCGCACTCCACACCAAGGTAAGGACTCTAGTTTGTGCCTTCGTCTATGACTGACCTGGACGCTGCATTGACAAGCTCAATCCTTAATAGATAAATCAGATTACTTACATTGGGTATTCAGTAAATGCGCTGAAGTCATTGGCCGAGATTGACCAGCTGCACAGTGAGCTGCCTTGCGCATAAATGAGGTTGCTGTAGATGACTTGGTGTTGGTCCTGTAAATGCAGTAAAAGCGGAACGATTGTGTGTCCTACCCAAATGAGGAGCTAGCTAAAAGAGCTTTACTGAACGAACTGCCTGCAAGAATTTGTAATAATTGGTAATAATAATTGCTTTGCAATTATTGTGGATTAGCAATGCATTGTAAGCAGTTCGTTCTTAGGCCGCACTCCACACTAGGGTAAGGACGCTAGCTTGTGCCTTCGTCCATGACTGAGCTCGACGCTGCATTGACAAGCTCAATCCTTATTAGATCAATCAGATTACTTACGTTGGGCACTCAGTAAAGGCGCTGGAGTCGTTGGCCGAGATTGACCAATTGCACAGTGAGCTGCCTTGCGCATAAATGAGGTTGCCTTAGATAAATTGGTGTTGTTCCTGTGATTGCAGTGGAAGTGGAACGAGAAAGACAAGTTAGCTACAGTTGAATCTACTCTGCTCGTAGTAATGCAGTGGAAGCAGAGTGAGGAATAAAAATTGGCTGTAGGTGAAATGAACGTGCTCATGGTATTACAGTGGGAGTTGAGGGGTGAAGAGATTTTTGGGGTGGATGATCTAATTTTGCTAATGTAACTGCATTATGCGCAGAATGGGAGAGGATTCGATTTCGCTGGTATGTATTCTTTGAGGGTTGATTGACGGTTTAAATAAGATAAAATTCAATAAATGTATTTTACAGAATTTCTTTTGAAATACTATGTGATTAAAATAACTTCCATGCAGCATAATTCTTTCATCTCTTTCTATTACCACTGCAGTCACATTGTCCGAATCAATGCAAAACTGCGGCTTTTTTTTTGCAAATACCTCCTAGACTCAAGATTTAATCTCGGTAGCATCACTACATTGGATGCTGCTACGCGGTGTGACATCCTGTCATAGGGGCAAGAAATAGATAAAATGTATCCAAGTTTGAAGAAACTGTAGCACTGAGAGGAAGAAAGTCTGAAGCACTTGCATTTTATCTGAAATACTGCTCGTGTAGCGAAGCCATTATGCACATCTAAAATTCGCCTTGAGCACATTTTGCTCCAGTAAGAACTGATGAAGCGTGGTGCATAATGGAGCGAAACACCAAACAACTTCTTCCCAAACTATCAAAAACTGTGAAGTGCTGCCTGTCGATAAACTACAGATGGGGTTTCAGACAGCGTCGAATCCTGATTACTTCAAAAACCACTAACCTTTGCTGCTATTTCTTGTTCACGTGACAGAAGGTGGCTCTCTTTTGCTGAAGTCCATTCTCACCTACTGTTAACCATCTCAGTCATCCATTAGACCACACGATGATTGAGGGTTTTGGAGTCGAATTTTGAGGAAAAAGTGGCCGTGCAAACCATGGGACTATAGGGGTGGAAGGAAACCATCTTTAGAATGTCGACGAATAAACCCAGCGATTCCTTCTTAATTACAAGTACATTATCCCAGCATGCCATAACTCACCCACATTTGGTGTAGTGGCAATTCGTTTGAATCTCAACTTCGTGCTTTCCACTTATTTCTGCTATCGGATATATTGGACGAACAATGGTCGTTTTGTTAAAAAAGGGGATCGCGTCAAAATTTGGCTTTGTTTAATAAAAACATTCACCCTAAATTTCCCGACCTCCTATCCAGATCTTCGTCAGGTTTTGAGCAGTGTCTACGACCTGTCCTCTCATATGTCTCCCAAATAGTTTCCAAGGTGCCATTTGTATGTCATAACGAACAAATAGGCTCTTACTAATTCGCGCAAATTTAGCCAATTTTGAATGTTTGAACTTGGTCAGGTGTTAAGCAGTCGCCCTACAATTGTGCAGCAACTGGAGTGGAGAGGGGTTGGCAAGGAGTAGCGAAATAATTAAGTCGAGTTCCTATGTGTGTTTGCCTTTTCGAGATTTGTTGCGCCCTTAGTCATTTGCCTGCTTAATGTATAAATTAAAATATTTGCATAGGCCTCGCTGACTGCCATTGTAGAGGCTTTCAAATCTCATGTCCCCTACACATTAGCTGAACCTGTTTACAAAGATTTTGGGGTGAACATAAGATTCCTGAGTCCTATTTACATACGAATCAAGAAATAACGCTTTACCTGCTCCTATTCATGTGTCTGCATATGTACCATAAAGGCAGCCACAAGTGAATGCGTGTGGCTATGTTTGTGTGCTTGCATTTAGACGCATACTACGCCGCATGGAATACATGTGGATACGAAATTTGTAGAATATCATGACGCAATCATCGGTCCTAATGAGATCGACTCACAGTCCGCATGAACTGCGAAGCATTTGCCACAGGCAAATTTACGCCTACAGATGGACTCTGCATATCACTCAGGCTATGAAGTCAACCGCTTTTGTAGCTCTTGTGGGAAAGTAATGTAAGCAATCGGTACCACGCCAAAGATGTGGTCTTTGTTCCCTCTATTTGCCCAAGTCTCCTGTAAAACAAGACACAACAGTTGTTGTACCTGACAGTTTTCTGGACATAAGAATATGAATATGGCTTTGTCTTAATTCGGTCCATAGGACTCTTTTACCCACTGCTTCGTCAGTGTCCGATTCACCTTCATTTATTTGTTACTTTGGCTGGTCTTAAAGCCTTACTGTATGCTAGTCCAGCACACACCTATCAGTTGCAAGTTCAAATGCTTGCTGGTAGAGGGTTGGTTCAAGCATGACATTATGAATGGTAGCACAAGAGCGTTTATGCTTGGTCGTGGCTTATTAAATTGGTTAACTATTTTATTGCAAAGACCTCATCGGTTTAGGTGCTAAGGCGGTCCGCATTGGCGGCAATCGTCCCCAAAATCACCTTATAATTTACTATCTGCTAAAATTAAAGCATAAAGTAGCGAAGTCTTGTGTAGTAAATCCCAAAAATGTGAATTACAAAACTGAAAATTATACGTGTTTTTGGCTGATAAGCCTCTCACATGCAGCGCTCTGTTAAGCTTTGATTATGCGAACTTGGCTACAGTTTGTCAGTTCATGTGTAGCTAAACGTGCTATTACAATTGCACACAGGTTCCTTATCTCTCCTAAGACCCAATTAAAGATTTGTCTCTCCTGTTTGCTAGACATATTAACTCAGATTTACTTAGTAAAGCGGGTTTATACTGTCCGGCCTAGGATTCTCTTTCACGTGCTTCCACATTTGCTAATTTTAAGGTCAGGTTTGTTTGAATTTCCCTGAGTAGAGGTTCGCACCAGGGTGGGTGGGTCCTTCCAACCCTACCAAATGGAT
>LWMK02000374.1:33969-71727 GCA_001693075.2 Taenia saginata
GGAGTGGTGGGGAGTTGGCAAGGAGTAGCGAAATGATTAAATCGAGTTCCTATGTGTGTTTACCTTTTCGTGATTTGTTGCACCCATAATCATTTGCCTGCCCAATGTGTAAATTAAAATATTTGCATAGCTCATGCTGACTGCCATTGTGGAAGCTTTCAAATCTCATGCCCCCTACACAGTAGCTGAACCTGTTTACAAAGATTTTGTGTTAAGCATAAGGCTCCCAAGTCCTATTTACTTGCAAATCAAGAAATAACTCTTTACCTGCTCCTATTTATATGTCTGCATATGCACCATAAAGGCAGCCTCAGTCCCTATGAATGCAAAGGGCGTCGTTGAATGACTTGCCAATGGGGAATTAATTTTGACAGCAGGGTCATTCTTCTTCTTTGAACAGTTTATCCTTCTACCGAATATTCAGTTCTATGTTTAGGACAAGGAGAGAATGATATTTTGTTTAATTAATCCAAAATTCACCAAATCTATCATAACAATATGAAAAAAAATTGATACTAGCAAAATTGAGGGATAAGGTTCCTTGATGCAGTGTTTTCCTCCACTACTTACCCATACAAGGACTACACCAAAGCTAGTTAAGTAATGCACCTAGCAAGATAGTGTGCCGAAAGGCACATGTTCATGATTTGGTTGTCGTCCCTATTTAACGAAGTTTGTCGGATTTATGAGCACATAAAGAGTTAATTTGACTCTGAATGTAGTGAGTCCTCACTTAGCCTGCTGTGGCTATTACTGAAACCGGTCTCCATACCCTGGAGCTTTGGATCAAAATTGAGGGAGCTTTCCCAGTCTCTTTGAATGCAAAGAGCGTTGTTGAATGACTTGCTGGTGGAGAATTAATTTTGGCAGCAGGGTCATTCTTCTTCTTTGAACAGTTTATCCTTCGGCCGAGTATTCAGCTCTATGTTTAGGGCAAGGAGAGAATGATATTTTGTTTAATTAATCTAAAATTCACCAAATCTATCATAATAATATGTAAAACAACTTTATTATAGCAAAATTGAGGGATGGGGTTCCTCAATGCAGTGTTTTCCCCCACTACCTACTCATACAAGGAGCGTCACTTCCTTAAACTACACCAAAGCTGGTTAAGTAATGCACCTAGTAAGATAGTGTGCCGAAGGGCACATGCTCATGATTTGGTTGTCGTCCCTATTTAACGAAGTTTGTCGGATTTTATTCTATAGTGCTGTCACATTCTCTGCTAAAAAAGGTCCTCATGTACAGGAGTAGAAACGTGAATTCAGGCATCCATCTATCCACATGGGAAATAACCTCAAAGTTGAGTGGCCAACTAGATCGCCTCTACTACTGCTCAATATGCTGACTTCTCCTCCAATTTCGCATGTTAAATTGTCCCAGTTATTATCCCAAAGCTGTCATTCCAATTCTCTACCACGAAACTGTTGAACGCACAAAACTGCACCACAACGTTCGAAAACCATTCCTCAAATGCAAGTATGTGACATATTTTGAATCGCTGAGGTTTATTCCTTTTTACAGGTAACACTTTATCATCAGACTTTCTGGTGGGAAGAGACTTGGGTTAGCAGGATGCTGAATAAGTGCGCATTTGGCAATTTGTGACTTTCTAATGCATAAATTTCCTCTTTTCATTTCCACATACGCGATTCACAGTTTTACGGTTTTTGGCAGATAGACAGTGAGACAGTTGCGTCGCCTCGTCCGATGCTGTCGCTGCATCCTTCACTCACACGGATTGGCAACGCCTGCAAATTTCGCGTTCACAATCAGTCATTAAGCAACGACAACAGTGCAAAGCAGTGCATGATCTGCGATTCCCTTCAAATAGTTTCCTACCAACCTCTTAATAATTTACTATTAATAATAAACCGCAAACCAAATTTTAAACTGAGTCATTAAGCCATTACTCAGCTAAAAAAACGTTAGCGAGTCACTTATATTAAGGGTGAGTGACGAGCTGATCTGCAACTATTTCCTCACCTTCAAAATGTTGAGAGATGTAAAGATGCCATGCATTTAACAACCTGAGACCATAATGGCGCCTGCTTGCTAACGTAGCGTGGTAGTTCTTTGTGGTGGAGACGATATCTCTCAAACATCGGCTGATCCCATCACAAACTACTGTATTACGGAGGTGGTAACTCATTTAATTAAACCCCTGTCCATATAACCCTTATGAGACATAAGTTTATTTGATCCAAATGAAGTTTGGAATCAAGCTAAAGGCTGGCGCAAGCATTTGCTAAAGCTGTAAATGGAAGTCATGCAACAAAATGCGGTCCTTTGAATGTCAAAATTATTCTTCAGAAAAAAAGGAGGAAGCAACTGTCGAACGCTCGGCATCTAATTTCCACAATTATTAAAGCCATCATCAGCGGTGGCTGTGCCACTATGAGGCAGCAAATGATCCAGTAGTTTATGCTTACCATCTTCACTCTCACGCTTCTTGTAAGAAATGGCCGTAGAAGGCTGAGTAATTAGCAGTAAGAGCGTGAGAAAGAAAAATGAATCACAGAACAAATTACAGTCGGATTGGTGGTTTTCCTGTCGATGTCGATGTTGCTGTTAAGGATGTCACTTGCTTAAATTTTACTCCGATGCACCATACTGTGAGCTAAATATAGGTTTAATACCTCACGTCTACAAGGTTTTGTTAATTGGGCGGTTACATCTATTGCATTCTAATGTCATAAGATACGCTTTACCTTTGCTGGTACATGCCCCGTTCTTCACGAGAGTATATGGCTTATCCAAAGCACCCTGAACAGTAAAGCACGAGACCTACTTCAGTGGTACAAACGTCTTTCATGCAAACAGCCAATGTGTTTGCTGCAGTACATTACACGTTTAATCCTGCCTCTAGTCACCAAAAATCAAGATTGCCAGACGAATCTCATATCCTTTGCAAACAGCGTGTGAGGTACGAATCGAAAACGGGTAGTCACATTCATCCACTTGCAACACATTGCTCTCTTTCCTAGCAAAACAATGACGGGTAATAATAATGCGTGGGGCTATCAAAATAATCTAAAGGGGCTATCAAAATAATCTAAGATATCCTTGCTAGACGTGGACTTTGGCAAGTTGCTCATGCTTTATTGTTTTTCTACCTAGCTGGCGATTTTGCAATAAGGCATCAGTCCTAGCATTTCAAGTCCTCAATATTCAACATTCATGAAGAAAATAAAGAAGTAAAACCCGCATTTGGATGGTAATTTGAGCGAAATGAGAGGGAAGAGAATTAAGGCAGTAGGATCTGAAGCGTGTAGGTGATAATATTGGGTTAGTAAGTTGGAAATGTGTATAATATTAACGACTAACGGCAACTTGATAAAAATTAGGCCCTAACAAACTCCTATTGAGTATCGATTCAGTAGATTAACATTCCATTTCAAAATACAGTGGCTAAGACTGTTATAAGTAAAAGCAGACTACACTTCACAGATGACAACAAATATAATCGTAACATTCGTAAAGTTGCTCAAGAAATAGGTATGGGATTGACTCATTGGAACACTTGCAGTCGACGCAGTGGGAAAGAACTGTGAGCACTGGATAGCTTTTTGCAGCAGAAGCACGCGAGATGGCAACTGTAACTCCCTATCCTACTGTCTTAAAACACGGCTGTTTTGAAATGGTGTTTTATTACTAGTTAAGCACTAGTTTCTGGTAGATGTGTCCCATTCCCTATGCGACCTCCGCTAGACTACAACCTAAATCCTAACTCTGGTGCACCAATTTTGCAAATCGACTATGCGATGCACCATTTAGTGGCTTTGGCATTCTACCTCACAACTTTCTGCCTTCAAAGTTTGCAAGGTAATGCTTGAGTTTAAAAGTTGTAAACATTTTTGCTCCCGTACCTTTATTCTCTAACAAGTTAAGCTAGTAAATCTCAATCACAAGAATGGGCAATAAAGACGACGACAAATTCCCATCACTTAGTGCCATCAGTCACCCTAGATAAGTTTCTGCATTGGTCTCAGCAGCAGCATTAGAAATCAAATTCACTCGCACGGAAGGCGGGAGGTCGTGCTAGCTACCACTGAACTAGTCCCACGGCACCTACCATAAGCAAATGCTAAAAAATCTCATCAATTTTTTCCCGTTGAGTAAAATTTTACGACCCGCTGCCTTAACAAAGGGTGGAATTGAGTGCCGATTGTCTGTCGGTCAGACAAGGACGCGAGGGTGGAGACATGGCTACCCGAAATGAGAGGATATTGACTGTGATGCCGATTTCTTCTCTCACCGGTCTCCTGAGGAGATGGACGAGGACTAGAACAAATTAGACTGTCGGTCTCTTAAGAACTAGTGCAACTACCAACTGAACCAAAACAACCATTTTATAAGCATTAAGTCGAACAACGAAATAAGCTAAACAAAATAAGGAAGTAGGTGGGTAAGTAAACCAGGTAACTCGTCGGTCAGCCAAATAATGAGGGCAGCCACCATCCTATTCTATGTCGTTTATTGACCTCCTAGACTTTTAGTCCTGCAAATTACACTTTGCCCTCAATAACAGTCTCCCGACGATGTCATTAAACTCAATGTTAAGTAACTCCCTTTCTCAAATCGGTCTTCTGCTCAGATCCGGTAATTTGCGACTCAACTCTCACCAAGGCCTCCCCACAACTATCAAACGGAGGATAATCTCAGTGATCTACAATGGCCAGCTAAAGGTAATGATGACGAGATTGAACTTGCGGAGGACCACGGGTCACGATGTGACCTGTCTCACTATCTGGCTATGGCGAGTCAATAGATGGATCGGGGAGCAGCGTGACAACAAATTATTTCCTCTACACATATGTGGTTACTTACTGTGCTATAATGTGCTGCTGTCACACATTCTATCACATTCTACTTGATCCCACTCCCTTTCACGTCCACGTCCTCCCGCCTTCCATCCAACCAGATAGGCTAATTGCAACTCCATCCTTTTTAAGGTCGGCCTCTTTCATTGACTGACTGAACTGTAGTTCGTTTCAGTTTATTAGCGAGGTAATCAGTGCACTTGGCACTGTAATTTACTTAAATTAGGATATGGTGGGTTAATCTGAAGCTGTCCGCTGCTTATTAACCCTAACACGCTTCCACAGGCAGCACCACCTTCGAGAGTGCAAGCTTGCAGAATGCAACCCGCTCATGCGTAAGAAGACTTCGCACTCACATCCACCTTACCGCTTGTAGCAATTTCAGTGCGCATGCAGCTTAAGCGGCAGGGCGGCAAGTGTTACTACTCTGCCCGCTCATCCAGACTTAACCACTGGCTCGTTGAAATCAGATCCTCAGTGGTATTGTCGGGTAACGATGATGCTGACGTCATCCCCACCAATGAAAGCGGATCGAAAGTGGGTCAAGGCAGAGTCAGGAGATGAGACAAAGCTAATAGATCTTGCTTAAGCACAAAAAATTTACATTTGATCAAAACGCCACTTACCAGCTGTTTTGTATAGCACCCATGCAAATATTGACAAGACGGGGAAATTTTGTTCGTGTCATAAATAAACTTAACCACGGTTTTATTACAACTTTATCCGGAATGTGAGGAGGGGATAGTACCTTTGATAAGTAGATTCACTAATTTAACCTGCTTACATNTCAAAACGCCACTTACCAGCTGTTTTGTATAGCACCCATGCAAATATTGACAAGACGGGGAAATTTTGTTCGTGTCATAAATAAACTTAACCACGGTTTTATTACAACTTTATCCGGAATGTGAGGAGGGGATAGTACCTTTGATAAGTAGATTCACTAATTTAACCTGCTTACATTTTTACGCAATTTTAAGGGTCCCATGCGTCAGGATGGCAGAAGGTGTCAAGACGAATCCACATTAGGAACAATCTGTAGGTGGGAACAGGTCATTAGCATTCTGAATCGATCCTTGTCTGTTGATGCATTTAACGACGGGAAGCGCAAAAAGAGACCAAGAGATTCTCGCTTATCAAGATATTGTTACGAGAGAATGTAATTGATATTAAGGTTGGGAGCATGTGGACTACTGATGGCGCCACCAATTTGGCTGCCATTCGAAATGGTGCAAAGACTGTAGGCACTGGAAGAAAGTGAGCTTGAGCCCAGCTCTATCAAGGCACGAATTCAATTTTCCTGCAGAGCATGATGAACGTTCTCTCGCACTGTAAGCGACTTCACCAAACGGCTTACTTGATCACAGAAGCCATTCAAAAGTCAAGTTGCCCTAGAGGACGTTCGGAAGTTGGACAAGTTGCAGACGCATCCAGCATTAATAGGGAAATTTCGGATAAGATGTAGGAATCCACGTTTGTCGGTTCATTTGATTCACCGCTATAAAGTCCTTCTCAGCGAAAATGCCCTTTGTTATTGGAAGGCTGCATGGTGGACGCGGAGAGGCTAATGAGTAAAGAGTATTCACTGGACCCATAATTGTTGGGCAAAAAGCGAGCGCTTGTACAAGTTTTCACTCAAAATGCAGACCAGTGTTTAAAGTATGAGGACGAAGCCCACTATGAGGTGGCCCATCTTAGTACAACTATCCACTGCATGTAAATACTAAAATATTCCGTCATTTACCAGGTGCGGGAAACCTTAAATAAAATACCCTGTCTCATCTATACCGTTCATGGGACGCTGCTTTCACTGTCACCGGAAATCGCCAAGATCGAGTGCTTTGAGAAGGCAGGCAATTACCGCTCGATTTAAGCTGCCAGACTGGCAATGTGAGATGTTGATTTAGTTCTCCTTAGTCCAGAGCACCAAATCAAAACTGCGCCGGCAATTAGTGGTTATAAAGCAGAGAGCCATATTTATGTGCACTTGTCAACAATGGATAGATGGGTTTATAAAGAAGGCCCTATAGATTTTTCCCAAAGATGTCGGGTCACTCGATTGCCATACAAACAGCATACTACTGCCTTCTATTTAGGTAGGGTATTGATATTGTAAGGTGCCTTCTGGACTTCAGGAATGAAACCTCCTCTTTTTAAGAACGAAAGAATTCAGTGGAGTATGCTCTGACCATTTCAGCTTACAGACAACGAGTGCGGAGGTCTTTTCTCTTTAGGGTGCTTCCAATGATGAATCCCGTCACGAGTTGTGCCATTTACAGTCAGTTCCTGTTTTCTGATAGCACACAGGTTTGAATCGATCAAATAACATTGCGATAAAGATTTGAACATGACCGCATATCAATATGGTAAATGATAGGGCGCCAAATGCTGCTTCTGCTTGTGTTGGAGGATTAATTGTTCATAGGCACATCGAAGTTGTCTAAGTTACAAAGTTCGCAAGCGTTCGCAATGCAGCATTTACATTTTTAGTCAACCACCCTCCTTCTTTACCCCTTTCCAAACACATGTTTTCCCTGCTTACTGCTCTCAGATCAAAAATCACCATCGTGTGTAGTAGGTACAACACAAAGCACGACGTCATGGAAGCGCAAGTCAAAGAGCAACAAAATAGGCATCGCAGTGCATCGACCTGTGAAATACACTAGTGTCAGACGTAGACGAGTTGTCTGGCCTGTCGTCAGGACTCTAATTTGCTCTTGCGGACTCCCAACTCTAAGTGTCGTTTGCAACCCATCATCTGTGAACAAAAAGACCCGGGTGCACCCATTCTGGCTTGATATTGTCCATGGTTTACCATTATTTTTTTGCTATTTTAATCGTTCCTAAATGCGCACATCTACTTGGCAGGCATCGAACCATCAATTTTAAGCTCAACATCCATCAAATGTAGGTTTCCTTTTACCACTACTGATAGTCAGCTCACTCCGGATTCCTCTGTTTTTCAAGAATAATCGATGCCTGTGTCTTTACCGCATTGCAGATCCTTTCTGCAATTGTCCATTGGTTTTGCATGGCACTTGTACCACACTTTTAATTAACTCGTAGGGTAAATAGTATGTCTCCTTGCATGAAGGCAAAGGAACGTTAACCATTAACAGCTTTTGAGCCTTCTACAAATTTTGCGCTTTTGATTGTTCTTTAGCAGTTGCTGACTGACTGACCATCTGGCGGTAACGATTTACCGCTTAAAACCTTGGCGGGTTGGGGGTCATATCACAAACACCAGTTTAAGGAAGGCTTATTGTGCACCATAATTTTGCAATTAAAAGTGTCTGCAAAAGTGAATAATTCAGACTTGGGCTATTGTTCTGACTCATATTGTCAAAAGCTACACAGATGTGTGATCACGAGAAGGCGCTAAGTAAAATGAAACAAACAAGTCCAGTGGAAAAAGGCATTCGCTTACCTCCCAGCTAATTAGGTTAATGCTGTTCCAGCAGTATTGACAAGGCTTCGACTGTTGCCGCTAAGCAGCAGCCTCTAGACCGATCAAAATGATCAAGAACTTGCATGCGCTTACAATGTTTACCTGGCCATGCCTAGCAAACACTGATGCGGTTGAAGGAGGTCGAGATGCAGTCATTGTCATTTCGCACCCTTCTGGGATTGAAAAGTCACAGGTACTCTCATATGAGGAAAAAGGGAAAAGCGCGATGCAGAGAAGTATCGAACAATGCGACTAGAGGATGAGGGGATGTTGGGAGGTAAAGAGGCGCCCAAAGGCTCCCCACTGGCTAAAATTATGCATCCGAGCGAATCCGAATAGAGCTTTTAGCGGGATTGAACACAGCAAAGCGCTGCGCTGAGCCTTCATCTGGAGTCAGCTCCTTGCCAGATAAAGCTGATGCGCTGTCACTCGTCACTCTTGTCCATTATCACCATTTGAACCTGTTGTCTTGATCTGCCAACACTGCACAGCACTCCACACTTTTGCATTCTGTGCATAAATGGGTGCCAGCATTTGTTTTTTCTAGCGTTAATGAACACTAGCACTTGCTTTTCACTTTTGTCACCTGTCCACTTACTGTCTAGGCCGGCCTACATTTTCACTTAAGTAGTACTTTCTGTCTAACCTCGTGTTTGTCGCGTATGCCAATAGCCATGCCATATTTAAGTGCTCGTGGCAAGACAGTGTAGAATGAATGTTGAAAACGCATTCTCTTAATCATTTAAGGACGAAAGGGGTCAGGATTATGCCCATATACATCCTGAACGCGACGATTCTAGAACAAGTGGATATAATCGGACACTACTGCATTCTATATTGCATAGTTTTTGCTGAATTTATAGCACATCAACACATGAACTATTTGTGGCCACAATGACAGTTGAAGTAATGGGCGTTTTGATGCACGAAACTTAAATCTAGCTATTAAATATATATGTGTTAGACTTAGAAGGCATGGTTCTACTGGGAACAACCTAGCCTGTAGCACTTAGCACCTTCCTATGTGTGGGTTCGTCCATTGTCAATCAGCAGAAATGGGGTTTATGAATAACAAATACTGCAGATGAGCAATATGCAAGGTGCCTAAATGTGTAGGCTTCAGAGCTGTTGACAAGGGTTTTCAATTTGACAGATGACACAATAAATGTAGCAGCTGACAGGTCTAACCAAATAACTGCTGCACTACCCAGCAAAAGTAAACTCAAACCAACGAAACATAACAACAATAAAGTGTTGTAGCTAGGTTGCTGATTATCCTTTGATAACACAAACATGTTCAAACAATGACTTGGTCTCAAAGAGAAGGCATAATGATGTATGGTGGCATACAAAGTGCTGCAAGCATATTAGAGCAATAATTGTCTTAATAGAAGCAAAAAAATGTTAAAAGAGCAAAGGAAAAAGCAAGGTAAGCAAAAAACTCGCGGTGTCGATTGGGACGGGGCAGTTTCTTGCACATTGTAACCGATTAAAATCTCGAGCATTGGAATGCCGACTACATTACAGTGAACCATGGCAAAGAAAATCTTAAGGAAAGAATTTTGTCAAAATCATGCGGCTTAGATGCGGTCGCATTTCAAGTGCCCAGCACAAAAGGTAAAATGTAACACCGATTGCCTCGTTTTGGGTCCAATTTTCTACATGCTTGAACCGATGCAATGCATTCTACTTCCGTCAACTAGCCAATAATGATACAGCACCTGCGTCATTACCGCCAGATCGACAATTTACGCTTACTTCGCAATTCTTGTGACTAAGTACGCAAATCGGCTTACTAAAACCTTCGTGGAGTTCTCATTGCCAGCATCATTTAGCCTAGAGCAGTTAAAAGGCCTATCGAAACGCCTTCAGAAGATCTATGAATCAAACCTAAAAAGAAAGCGCAAAATACTGGTGCAGAATATTCTTCCGAACCACTGCCGTCGAATCAATATTGATGATCGTCAGTGAGCGAACTTGAACGGAACTCATGGTCGGAGTACAAATCAACTCAGTGAGATGACCAGAATTCACCTCGGTAATTTTACTCTAGAACGTGTGCTCACTTCGGCGTTGGGTTTAGTTTTAAAGAAAATTTACCACTTCTGCCATTTGCAGAACGATCTTCGCATTCAATCGCCATGAGGCATCATGGTGCAAATTTGAAATAAAGTCCTTTAAAAAATAGAATAAGGCTTGTCAAATTTAGTGGTCACACGATCGCTACCCCCATCTGTATCCAACAGCAAGAAATGCAATAGACTAAAAAGAGAACTAAAAACCTTCTATTTGGAGTGAAAACTCACTGCAAAAAAGATATCGGTACTGTTGCCTGTTTTACTGCTGTTAGTCACTACAAGTAGACTCTAAGTCCTTTGATGTGGCAGACGACCGAGAGTAAGCCAACCCTTCAAGTGCGTATAATTTAAAGTGAAATATTTTAGGCATTTTTGGAAACTTTTGAACTCGTCCTCTAGCTGATCTTTTGCGGGATGCTTCTTTTTAGCTACTTACTAACCTATCAGTGGCAGAACGACCAATTGGACGTAAGAACTGATCCATTGCAGGGCAAAACCAACCTGATAATGGAGGTCAAAATGAATACCCAAAGTGGTGGGCATATTGCAAAAGTGCAGAAGATGTCCTATCAATTGTTCAAATCCGCTGATGAGCTGGACGCATGTTCAGTAGCTGCATCTAGCATCGTCTAAAAACAGGACAAAGGCATTCACACTTTCATGGGACTAGGCGACTGGGGTTGCAGCAGTTACGCATACCTGAAACACATCAACCCCTTTCAACTACGTGCCTCACCAATGGAGACGCCACACATATGAACATTGTAACCTTTAATCGAGAAAATCTTAACTTAAGGCATTCTCAAAACACACGACTAATCCAACAGTATTGTCCGAAGAGTCGATACGACACCGTGCAGATAAAAACAAGTAGTTGATTTGACGAATAAAGCCACAAATTATGCATAGGTACCAAAAAATGGGCAAAGCTTTTGACTTAAAAACGTCAATTTTGGTGAAGACGAGGACAAATCCCTACAAACTTCTTGCTGACCTTTGGTATTGCTTGCACCCATCCAAAAATTGACGCAAAAATGAGTTCAAGTTCGAAGCGGCATGCCGTCTGGAGGCCGGCGAGGTTGCTGGTGTAGGTAAGCAACCACGCACCAAAAGTTCTGTTCCTTCTACTCCACATCTCGACAGTTTGACTTGCGTTCACGCATTTGCTGTCTTCGTTCCGCCTCCTAGACGGCAATACGAATCGCAGAACTTGTCGTCGAGCAAGAAAGTCTTGTGTGCAAACAATATTTTGTTTTCCTTAATGACAAACGGCATCGTGTCCAAAACAACTTCCAACTTCATCGACATTTTAACACACCTACTGTCTTAAACCAAGTGCATCATAGCAGGCAGAAACTGAGGCATTAATTGTGACCCAACAAAACGAATTCCCATTTCCATAAGACCAGGGGTTCACAATAGTTGGCTAAGTGTCTTAAGGCAATTAGCTAATCGCATTAGAGGGTGCCAGCACCAATTATTTCCATCGAATTTAGTCTCTTCAGTGCTCTCTTCCATCCATTTTAACAGCAGTCACGAGAGTAGTGAGAATATCGCTTCGGCTACTACGTGGGTTCACCTAATTGTCTCCCTTCTATCTCCATTCTTCGTCTTCTGTGCTGCTTTGCCTAATCCCCCATCTAGCACTGGTTTAGTGTTTGCTTGTTCATCCCACAAAGTGTGCACTCTGATGTCCCTATAATCAAATCTTACAGGCGGAAATCGTCTTACTGAATGGGAATGTGAAGGTGTTCCATTTGCGATCTCCATGTGTGCATAAAAGAGCGCGAAATACCAAGCTGACGCTTATTGAAATTATAATGAGATGAGAAATCTGCATGCCCCACATCTTCGACCATTCTCCTAGCATGAATTATATGTTTTCTTGTAAAATGGTCGCATTTAAAACATTTGCTGTGATAGAAAACAATACAATAAAAACCTTGCGTGCCTGTTTGCTGGTTTGCTGCATAGATTCTTCTTCATTGAAATGAGGTTGGACTTCCCTCATGTAAAATAGAAGCCCAATGAACTCATGCCAGCACCACGTTAGAAAAAACCCCAAACTACGTCAATAGCAACGTACATCCTATTTACTTAACACACCCATCTCCGCTGAACTTAAAAATCCCACTCTTAAGTCGTCCTGTTCCTCCAAGTGCCCGGCCCAAACAAATGGCAGATATGCTCAGAGAAACAAAGCTACATGCGAATTTGAGATCCAGTGGAAAGGCAGAATGGTGTAAAGACATTGCCAATGCCACTCGTCCGTGCCAACGACAGGCACTTGTTATAGATTGTGGGGAACTTGTGTACTTGCCAAACCAAGGCCTTTAACATACCCTCCTTCAAGGAAGTCTTAATAGCCTCACGTTTACGACAATGAAGTTAGCATCTCTACAAGCGATTTCTCCCCTCTACTGCAAATGTGCAAGACCGGAAGTCTAATGAGCTCCACCTAATCCTACTGATGCAGTGCTAGCATTTAGTTGGTTATTCCTGTGGGTTTTTCATTCAAAGCCTCAATTTTGCTTGCTTCAACCAAATTCAGTCTTTTTATCAGCTACTCTGCAATGCAGGTATCTTCTCACTGTCTTTCGGTGGACGATCATGAAGAACGAATGTAAGTAAAATGGTCCATGAATACCCGACGCCGCAAACGCACATTTTTTGTTCACTTCTACCACTTTTTTTAGGAAGAACCACGCCGACGTTGTTCAATTCACAATGGACTCGATTTCATTTGCTGACATCATGGACAATTCACACCGCCATGATAGCGAGTACAACCGTGGAGCTGTGGAATGAAAGGAATCGAGTTAGGTCTGGGCTCACTAATCTGCACTATTATTTCTGTCGGCGTGAATTCTAGCGTTTTTTTGCATTACTCTAATAGTGGCTATACCCAGAAATGAATGTCATCGCGATTTTTGTAGGAGTTAAACGCCAACATTTCTAACATTGACGCGCACAACTTAAAAGTAGCATTGATAAAATCCACTGTTTTTAAGGGAAATTGAGCTTCATTATGACACTGGACAACTTTTTGAAGTAAATCCGACTTTGGTTAGTGTAAAGGATAGTGCATAACTCTAGGCAAATCATATTTGGAAATAAATGGATGAGGATGTGTAAGCGAACATGTAGCCCGTGCAGTCCCAAATTGCTGCGCTTTGCTTAACTTAGATGCCTCCTTAGTAATGTAATGGCTCATATTCCCATTATTTTACTAAATTCAGTGTCCAAAATCAACTTAACTAATCTTATAACCCCATGTTCTCCTGCAGTAGTGATGAAAACTTCACTTACAACTGCAATTCGAGAGCACCATCCTATGCTACCGAAAAGTAGAAAAGGTTGCCGAAGAGGGTGTGTGAGATCGTCATTTATGTCCCCTGCTTGTATTTTGCTTGAATCACACTATTCCTGCGTCCCTACTTTGTCTTCTTGCCTCCCATTAGGCAAAATTGTTGCCAAATTCACAACCAAGAATTTTGGGCTTCAAAAACCACACCTCATGTTAATGAGTTTAAATTTACTTCTTTGATCAACTGAATATATTATGCGAGGTGCGAGTTGATGAGGAAAAAACGCCTAAATGCCACCCCGGCTTTGACTGCCTTACAAACTGATTGTAATTCCACCGTGCAACTTTATTAACGAAGAATGCAAATGAAGGTGCAATTAAATAAATTGAAGGGCACTAGACCAAACGTGGGTGCCAAAAATGGGATACAATTTTAACTGCAACCTCGGAACCTATTGAGGCAAGTTGGAACCTAAGCAGCACCTTCGTCACTTCATTTAGGGCCACCCAAGCCTCCTCCTCTGCCATTTAGGGCTTCCAGAAATTCTTGAGCTGACACAGTAAAACTCTTTACTTTCCAAGTAACATTTATAAACATGAAGATAGATAAAAATGTGCAATTGCAATCGCGTTTGATTTCTGTCTGCAGGAAGGCAGCGACAGGGTTACCGCGCTGCAATGTAACTGATGAAAGTACTGGATTCAGCTAAAACAAACAAAAATGTGCCCTCCAAAGTGGAACACACAGAAATGAGCAATTCAATGGTAATGTTGTGACAACAAAAAGTAGACACAGCGTAATTGGTATTCTGTTTTTTGTTTTGTCCTAGAAAAAGCCACCGAGACTAATTGTGTAATAATATCGGTGTTTATATACGCTTTGTAGGTGAGAGGCGGGAACACAATATGCACGTGGTCGATTGCCCGCTAGCGTGTTCTCTCCCTGCGCCGGATACCTCAGCCCCGTAGACTGGACATCCCTACCTGACCTTTTCCCCTTAAGGTAGAAAGGAATGAAGAGGAAGAAAAGAAGAACCCTGTTACAAATTGACCGCATATGAAACAACATCCTGGTCATTAATCTATGACAGCAGCGCAAATCTCGCAGTTTTTCAGCCAGCAAAGAAATCCTTGCATACAGATGGCCTAGACTTGCTCCAATTTCAACATGATGAAGCATATCACAACAAATAACAACTGGCGCATTAATTCTGACCCGAACAATAATTCTCTTTTTACTTAACTTATTCATTTACACTTCTTGGTCCTATGCTGGAGTTAATCATATTCACTCTTCTACACTCTCTCACTGCTAGATGCCGTGAACGGATCTGTTTTATAGTTATGGGTCGAGTACACTCAAACAGAAGTCACGGGAGGAGTGAAAATATCCTTTAGTGACGGAACGAGCTCATAGGCTGAAGTCAGCTATGCCAACACCCAACTGCTCTCTCTGCAACTCCATTCGTCCTCTTGCCTCTGCATCCATCTAGTAACGATCTAGCACTTGATTGTTTATTCCGCGTAATGCACAATCCGGTGTCCTTATCATCAGAGCTTAGAATCGGGAATCATCATGCCGCGTTAAGATGGCACATAGGGAAATTACAAAGAGATAGGATATCTCCATACTCCACGCCTTGCCCTGAAATTGAATACCCATTTCCTGGTAAGTTTGTTCACGTTCAAAAAGCATTGACTTCAAAAAGAAATTAGACGATAGAACTCTCCAGTGCCTATTGGCTGAATTAGAGCTGGCGATGCCTGAGATGGGAGAACCCCAATCCCCAAATAACTTAAAAACTGCACAAATCACTTTTCCTTCCTCGCTAATATCCATTTTCTTTGTCTTAGAAGCTCTTAGTCGTAGTGTTGATCAGAAGTTGCTAGAATCAGAATTAGGCCCTTTAAGTTAACAGATGCAGGGAACGGAACGCACCTTCCGACATGACTCGTGATAGCTGATTAAATTGCTCTTAAAGATAAGTTCATTGAGTTTACTGCAGAAATTACTCCAGTACTTTTCTTAGAATTTAGTACAAATGTTAAATCGCACAGGATGTCGGCAGCACTGTGGGGAGGTGGAGTTGCCGAACTTACTCCATTTGACTGAGACTGAAGGAAAAACTGAATCTGGTTGAAGCCAACGGAAAGCTTTTAAAAATGACTAAATGAATTAGGCAAGGAAAAGTGGATCCTTTATAATTCATTTTTTCGAAAAAACGTCCGAATCAGGGCTGACCAAACATGAAGGTAACACCTCTGTCATGCATTCCATACGGCGGTGCAAGTCCCTGAGCATGTTACCAAACGAACAACCGCCTTTTATAGGGAATTTGTTGACTTCCTTTTGTGGCGAGTTGCATCATGGTGACGACAACATCCGTATTCATTTGCATTTTATCACAGTTCGTGCTAATCTGCTAAAGCATATTAGAAAGTAGAGCAACCACCGCATCATAGGCCGCCACAATGCAATAAGTGAATCTTTCATTTTCTCTCACTGCTACCTGCTTTGTTCGGGCCCACTTTATGGAAGTCACGGGAGAAGTTTAAATATCGCTCCAACGACGATGTGAATTCATACAGTGATTTCAGCTATGCTAACGCTTAACCGTCCTCCCTCCGGCTTCATTGGTTTCCTTTGGTGCTGCCTTAACTATTCATGCATCTAACTCTGCTCTCTTTTTCTTTTGTTCATACCACGAAATGTACGCCCTATTGTCCTTATCATTGGGTCTTACAAGCAAAATGGTCTCGTCAAAGTGTAGGTGGGAAGACGTCCCTTTTGTTATCTTTAATTATGTGTGCAAAGGAAGGCAAAATGCCTGGCTGGCACATAGCTAACTTGCAATGTAATGAAGGGTCTACATTTCCCACAATTTTGATCATTTACCATGAAACCTACCATTCAAAAGACATTTACTCAGTGCCCATTTTCTTAAATAAGGTTGGCACATCCTGAAGTGGGTAGAACTTTCTATTCCCAACAAAATCTTGCAAAATGCATGGATTAAGCTTCTCTGTTCTGTCCTCAATCAATTTTCTTGACTGAAAAGCCCTGAGCCAAAGTGCCAGCTAAAACTACTTAGGGGCTGAGCTATGCCCTTTCGAATTGACTGATAAAAATGAAATAAGGCTATGTGTTTCGTGGCATTCAAAGCAAATATCAAAGCATTATTTGACAACTTGAAGGATAAGACAGAACCAAAGACGACGAATAGAGTCAAAGGGAGAGCAGCTAGTTGGTGCCATAGCTGAATTCGCTGTATGAACCCACATTATCACTGAAGTGATGTATTCACAAATTTCGTGACTTTTGTTGAAGTATACTCCAACTGAGACTATAAAATGAACGCGTGCGAGGTGGTTAGCAGTGAGAGAAAACGAGAGAGCGATACGATCAGGCTGTGGTTGATGTTGGCTCGTTCTGGAGCGATTCGCTGGTTACCCTGGGGCATCACACATACAGTTGTGAACGTTCTGGTTAAGTGAAGATAAAGTTCAATGCGTCAGCTGCTCCCCTTATCAAAATACTTCATTTCAAACATCGAGAGCTGTGCCTGAATGCAAGTGAAGGTGAATGTTACCTCGGTCATGATGCGGATTAGTATTGCGGGCTGTCAACAATATTCGTATACGAGGTGCTGTTCGTTTAGTAACAGACTTTGCGATTTGCACTGCTGTCTAGGAGGCCATGGTCTGTTAGTCCACGTTCTCATCCGTTTTCCTTGCGCAAAATAAGTCCCAAACAATCTTACTTTCCCCGTGCCCGATTCTACTTGTTCGAATTAATGGACTCCTCTCTGCCTTGTTTTCGCTTAATTCAACCAAGTCCTGTCTTTTCTCAACTACTTTTACGGAACGATATGCCCCACGACGAGTTGTCGAGGTTCAATGGCATCTCTAGTACCGACGAATGTAAATGAAGGCGTTATCAAGCACACCACAGAGCACCAGAGCGGAAGTGGTTGCTGAAAACTGGACTTGATTTTAAATGCAGCCGCAGAACTTACTGTTAGATCAAATTCTACACAGCACCTGCATCACTTCATTCCCTGCCACCTACGCCTCCTTATCTGCAAATCAGCACCTTTGCAATTCCTTGAGTTAATTTCCATAAGATCAGCGCCATTCATACAGCATTGCTGTTTGCTTCCAAGGTAGCCACCAATAGAACTCGGACTTTCTGTAAGATTAGTTGCAATTTATTTGTCATTGGAAAAGAGAGTGAGATTGGATTGACCTGCATCTCAGACAGCCATGCAAATCACAGAGCGTGTCGCCTAGTGATTTTGATTTTCCTCAGTGCCAACATGCATTATGAGCTGGACATCTTTCACCTTCACTGCTTGATAATGCGGCTGTGCCACTTTACGACCGACACACGGTCGTGAGAGTACTCCCAACTTTCCACCGAATGCAGCACAAACGGATGCCCTGAACACGGCGGCTTGCCAAACAATAAAAACGATGCACATCAGCAACACAACAGTCAAAATGGAAAAGGGCTCCAGACAATGCCAATGTCAGATCCATCTATATGCTGTGCAATGGAACTTTTGTAACAGTTTCTTAGAAAAATTTAAAAGTTCATTTTTGCTAAAGTAAATAGACTTATCTTAGGAGCAATTGAATAAGTTGTCTCAAGTCTTTTCGGAAGGTGCGTTCGCCAGAAGATGTAGTAGAATTTGTGAGGCACGGTGATCGGTATCATTTTTGCCTCTACTACACCACCAACAAGAGTCTTGGGATTATTAATTTAAAGAAAACTCCGATTTTAGGAACTTCATTAGCAAACTGCAGCTCAGAGCTGCTAGAGTAAGGAAAAGGCTTATAAGACGGGAAAGAGGAAGTTGATTTATGCAGTTTGTAGGATTATGTTAGGTTGGGGAATTTATGTCAGCCCCACAAAACAGGCATTCAACTTTAGCACACACTTGAAGACCGCTAATGGGTCGTCTTTACATCTTTATTCTGCAAGGCCATTTCCACTTGCATTGCCCAATGAATGAATAGGCACGATTGCAATAAAAAGGGTTGCCATCTTGCATCCGTTATTCATCTTTACCGCTTCATTTTCAGGCTATATTGCGCTGACGTTGTTCAAATCACAAGCGGAGTGATGTTTTGTGCTTACGTCAGGAGCTCTTCACACCGACAGTAAATGCATGATAGCAAGTTCAACTGTGGAATCAGTTGTTGGTCCGCGTTCGAATACTTACACTATCAGCTCCGCCACTTGCAGTGTTGGTGCATACAGTACAGAAAGTCAGCAAGAGGTTAGTAGAATTGAACGCCGTCTTCTCTGAATTTGACGCGTACAAGTCAAAATTGACTTTGATGAAATTCGATCTCCTTCAAAATAATTAGCCGCGATCTCGGGTAGTGCGTGGAGGGTCTTGAATCGTTGCTTCGCCCAGCTACTTCCCGTTGAGCGGGTAAAATTGTGTATGCTGCAAGCAGGAAGACAAATAGTAAATTAGGCAGTAGGGTTGATGCTCGGTTATTGCTAAAGTTGCTGTCGAAATGATTTATGGTGACGTTTTTAACGTGAAGTTTTCAGGTGTTGTGTTCATCCTATTTCTGAAAGCACATTGTCTACAACTAACTGTCTCTAAAGTCGCAGGCCTGATTCCCAAAAGTATGTTTTTTTGGCTCCTATTTTGGAATTAAAAGTTATGCTGTTTTGGTGGTGTTGATGCGATAGAAAAAAAACTAAATGCCTTCTAGAAGCCCTGAGTAGCGGAGGAGGGGACTTGAGTGGGTTGAAGTGCGGTGACCCAGATGCTATGTATGACTTGACCTGCACTTATGATTGAGTCCCTACTTCAGCATCCACTCCCATCCTGACGTATTTGGCTGAGATTAATCACGCAGACTAATTGTCTCGTCATAAGGCCATCAAAACTGGAGTGGAATTTAAGTGTTGCTTCCTTCTCGTCAACTAGAACTTAGCAGAAAATCACTCAGTTGATTGCGAAAGTACAAATAAACTAATTCAAATATAATGCAGATTTACTTTAGCCCCAAATTTATTATTTTGATTTTGGCGGAAGAAATAAAGGATCCATTTTGACGGCCAGAATGCGAAAAGGCGAAAGGTGCATCAAAGCCTCGTCCATGACGTTAAGGAAGATGCACAAAGTTGGCACCGTTTTTTCGTTCTAACAGCTCAGCCCTTGTGACTCCTCTATTCACGCTCTCTGAGAAGTGGACGCCATAGTTCTGCGGTACTGGACGTCGAGAAACGATGGGTGTAAGTTGAAGACGGTGGGAAACCTGTAGACAATGGTAGGATCTGACACCGGCAGTCGGTGGCTATCCAGAATCAACTCCCGACTTCTGCACTACCAAAAGAATGGTCAGTCATCCTACCATTATTCTTTACTTCAATGTCTACCATTTTGCTCCCTCTTCCTCTCTCACGGCTGACCGTTGTGCTCGGACCTCATTTAAATGTTTAGGTCCCAGTGCGCTTTAACAGAAGTCTTACCCCTTCCTCCACCTAACAGTGCCTTATTAGTAGCTTGTTAATTCCACGAATCAGGATCCTTATCTTTGGCTATCACAAATGGGAATTGCCTTGCTGGATGGAGATGGAAAAACATTCCTTTTGCGGCCTCAAAGCGTGTGTACTAGAGCTCTAATATTGACCTGGTACATAGTGAAGTGCAATGAGATGAAAGATCTACACGATCCCCTGATGTGATAATTTGCCCTTGCATCGTATGCCTGTTTCCTGGAAAAAATAGTAATTTTCAAAAGACATTTACTCCAGAAAGCAATGAGACAGCAGAACCTGTGTGCCTATTGGCTGATTTAAGGCTGCCAAACAATGAAATGTGCACAATTTATTATTCTTAACAAAACCTAACTAAGCGCATAAATCTTGATTGCACCTGGAAAAGGTGTCTATTGTTAAGACAAAGATCCGTGATTAGCTGCAAATTAGAGTTAGAAATGCTACTAGCAGCATCTACATGAACCTAAATGACGGAAAGAAGAAATAAAATTAAAGACCGAAATCAAGAATTCCAGGGCTGGATAGCTTTACTGTCAGATGAACTTTGTAAAGCAAGCCGACTTTGTCCTCTGTAGTCAGTATCCACTAGTAAATGTGACCAAATTTACCAAAAAATAGGTTCCCTAATTCTGGGTAAGTGGGCACAATTTTGAATTATGGAAACATTCCTTTCATTGTAATTGTCCTATGTGCCAGCTTTGTATTTCGCCTTCCTTTACACGCACTTGACAATCGCAAATGAAACGTCTTCTCATCAGCATTTTGCAAGGCCATTTGTGCTTGCAAGATCCATTAGGTGGATACCAAACTCCAAATGCTGTGTCATGAGAAAGCAAACACTGAAGTAGTATTAAATGGATAAAAGGGTAGAGCAGAGCCAAAGACAACGGAGGGAGACAGCAGCACAAATCGCAGAGCATGTTACCAAACGAACAACACCTTTTCACAAACGTCTTTGACTTTACCAATGTCAAAATGCAAAGTGGTGGACACACAAATCATCTTCATTGGCATTCTAGCACATCTTCTGCCTTTTATGAGTAAGCAGATCAAAACGGACAACAAATAACGCATTAGGTAAAGCCCTAAACACAAAAATTTAATTTCACTTTATTAGGTATTAATAGTGGCTCGCCATACCTCGAGGCAATCAGTAAATCGAAACATAAGGTGCCAACATAATCATCTACATTAAATGCAGCCGCTAATTTTCGCGCTTACATCCCCTCTCACTGCTAATCGCTGCTGTTTCATTTCTAGCAAACTTCAACAGAGGTCACGAGGGGGTTGAAAATATCGCTTTAGCGATGATAGGGGTTCTTAGACTGAAGTCAGCTATGCCAACACCTGACTGTCCTTTCTTCATCTCCATTCGCCGCCTTTGGTACTGTCTTACCTCTTCACGAGTAAATGGGCCTCGGACAAAAGAAGTGATTGGTTTTAGCCAAATCCGCATCACTCAAAGCATTATGTATGAAGCCTAACATCAGAGTGATTACGTGGATCCAATCCTTCCCTAAAGGGTTGGTGGGAGAAAGGTTAGATGTTGCTACCCCAGGTCATGCAGCACTCCACGTACCATCTGCCTTATCACGTATTTCCTCATAAAAACTTCCACCATTAGACTGCCAGTAGAGTCGTTATATTAGCCATCAGTCTTTGACTATAATGCAAGCATAGTGGACAACATAAAGTCAACGCTTGCACAGTAGTTTACCAGACAACTATCGAAGCCATTCATTTATTTTTCTATAAATTATTAGTCTGTCCCGTGGTTTAACCTATAATTTTGCAAGGATGTTTGACTATTTAAGATTGTTAATTGCGTAGGCGAAGCTATCAGATTGAGGACCTCAACTCCTAGTGCTACGACGAGAACCATTCCACGTAACAGGTCTCTCCGCACATACGCACACGGGAGCTAGTTACCATCCGCCTTCCTGTCGCATACATTTTGCCATCTTTAGATTTATTAAGGCTCATTTCACTTCTAAAATTATACCTAGACCATGTGAGTTTACTGTGCGACAAGTTCTTCTCCACTTTAGATAGAGCAGTTGCTCGATATTTTATGCATTTAAACCTTTCTCATTATTTTAATTGTCAAGAAGAACTTTGCCTAGCTCAGTGGACAAGAATAGGAGAAATTGATGTGTTTTATTAGGTCCATTTAATAGTAAAGCTAACTCGCACAAATTCTTTAAAACTCAGCTTATTCAATCCCTTAATAGCAAAATACAGCATGCAATTTCATTTCGTCAATCAGTCATTTTGATTAGCACAAATGATGCCGGTGGCATTCATTCCTCTGAAATTCAGCTTCCCACAGGATTGCGTTTTACCAATTGACACCTTTCTTGGGTGCATTTGGCTTTGGTTAATGTAAGAGATAATAATGAGTAAATTTGGGCAAACCGGAACTGCCAACAATGTAACTGGGTGAGGCTGTGCAGCCAAACAAGTGGTCCATGCTAGTCGGAATGGACTGTACTTCGTTTTACATAGTTGTCTCCTTACCAAAGTAATGGCTCCCCTTCCTATTAGATCACTTTAAATCAGTGAGACGGATTGTTCGCCCGCTTGCAAGCAATAACTCTATGTGTTTGATCTCAAAGTGCTGCTTAATAAAAGTAAGTAATTCAATGTCTCTTGTGCGCCTAGACGCCACATACCCGCACAAATGTGCTCAATCTTTTACTCTGTTGTAGAAATGTTCGAAAGTACTAGGACTGATGACAAATTGTGAGTGGACAACGTGAATCTTTTACGATTTCCCTGAGGTAGATAACATTTTAGGACACGACCACGCACATCCACAGGTTATCTGTGCTCAAAATAAGTGGAATGCACGGCGAATTCCTCTAACGTAGCAAGGCCCTAAATAATAGTCCATTTTTAGCACACACATTTTCACAGTTCTGATGCCCACCTGTGGCACAGTTTGCTGTAATAAGAGTCGGCTTGTTCCTTACATTCTTCATCCTATCCACATGATTCCACTATTGCCTGTATTGTTTTTTCTTTGGCCAGATTCGTCATTGCTTTAAAATTGAATCACAGGAAGAATAGGATTCAAAGGTGAGATTTGTACTTGCTTCGGAGATGAATGTGTAAGGTAAGTGGGATAGCTGTTGCAATTGACGCAGTTCTTCTTCTACCAGGATGATCGAGTTGACTTATCACAATACATGTGTGCATGGTTTTGGCACGAGGATTTGGGCCGATATTATGGCACTGGAGGGAAGTCCAACTTCATTTCGCCGAACGAAGTCATGCCACTGCTAGCATATTTAGCCACTAGTAGTACAGTCCAATTTAAGACTGTGAAGTTGATAAAGGCAAATTTTTAAAAGCCATGGGAGTCTACAAGCAAAGGCTTCCTCCATGATGATTACTTTTCAATGCTAAATCCAAAATGTTGGAAATAGCATTGATCAAGCTAGTATTCCAAGTGGCAAGCAACCATTTCCAGGGCTAGTTAAACAACAAAAAGTGAGAGTCTTTGCA
Source organism: Taenia saginata (assembly GCA_001693075.2). Lineage (NCBI taxonomy): Eukaryota > Metazoa > Platyhelminthes > Cestoda > Cyclophyllidea > Taeniidae > Taenia > Taenia saginata. The sequence goes on from LWMK02000374.1 coordinate 57,659, forward strand.
TCTCTGCGATACCATCTCTACACGTCAAGGCAAAATAAAAGTCCAGCCCTTGTAGTCGATCGTGAGTGCCTTCTGCTGTAGCGGTCATCTTATCAATGGAAAACCGAAGTTGGCTTGACAACTTGTCCATCCCTGTCAGGTTATAAAATGTTTGTTTGGTTGTGCACTAAGCCATGAGGAATGAGTCTTGCGTGGAAGTGAATGAACCGTTTCGAGTCTTCTCGGAGGGCTCGTTACACCAGAAGTTGGAATAAGCACTACCAGGCACGGTGATCGGGATTGCCACTAGTTCGTGTACACCTCTTTTTACTAAATTGGAGGTCAAACTCTGATGCTAAAAGCTTTCGATCGGCACTATGCCCCAGAGCTTTTATTTTAAGGTGAATAGATGGAAGGTGGGAAAGTATAAAGTGATTTTTGTAGTTAGTTAGGTGTTGCCGGCAAGTGGGGTTGTCAGCCTTAACTCAGCCAATAGGCAAGCAAGAGTGCCCTTGTTTCATTCATTATTGGGGTAAAAGGAGTTTGCGTTTGCCCAATTTTTCTAGGAAATAGGCTTTTGAAGTTAGAAGAAATGGTCCAAGTTTTAAAGCGTGAGAATCACCCGATTCATTGTACTTTCGAATGTGCCAGCTTGACATCTTCAGTTCATTCACATATACGTTGAGGTAGCAGGTGGGATGTCTTCCCATGTCCAATCAGCAAGACGACTTCCTCTTGTAAGTCCCAATGGTAAGTCGCCAGATTGTACGTCTCGTCACATGAGGTGAGGCGAAACGAAGGGGACAAATGGGTTTGGAGGGAGAACAGTTAGCTGCTGCCATAGCTGACTTCACTGCATGAGCCCGCATCGTTGCTGAGACGATACTTGCACTCCTCTCGTGAACTCCGTTGAAGTGTACCCGAACCGAGACTATAAAATGGGCCCAAGCACAGCGGCTATCAGTGCAAGAAGACGGAAGATAGAAATAAAGAAGCTGAATTCGATGTGGATGAATGTACTTGTACATTTTGATGCGATTCGCTGGCTCGAGACATTGACAAGCAATTGAGAATACATTGTAGTTAGTTAGGTGTTGCCGGCAAGTGGATTTGTCAGCCTTAACTCTGCCAATGGGCAAGCAAGAGTGCCCTTGTTTCATTCATTATCGGGGTAAAGGGGTTTGCGTTTGCCCAATTTTTTAGGAAATAGGCTTTTGAAGTTAGAAGAAATGGTCCAAGTTTTAAAGCGTGAGAATCACCCGATTCATTGTACTTTCGAATGTGCCAGCTTGACATCTTCCGTTCATTCACATATACGTTGAGGTAGCAGGTGGGATGTCTTCCCATGTCCAATCAGCAAGACGACTTCCTCTTGTAAGTCCCAATGGTAAGTCGCCAGATTGTACGTCTCGTCACATGAGGTGAGGCGAAACGAAGGGGACAAATGGGTTTGGAGGGAGAACAGTTAGCTGCTGCCATAGCTGACTTCACTGCATGAGCCCGCATCGTTGCTGAGACGATACTTGCACTCCTCTCGTGAACTCCGTTGAAGTGTACTCGAACCGAGACTATAAAATGGGCCCAAGCACAGCGGCTATCAGTGAGAGAAGACGGAAGATAGAAATAAAGAAGCTGAATTCGATGTGGATGAATGTACTTGTACATTTTGATGCGATTCGCTGGCTCGAGACATTGACAAGCAATTGAGAATACTTATGTCAAATGAAGGTGAAAGTCTGCCTTTTGTGTCAGAGTGCGTCAGTTGCTCCTCTTTCTGAAATGCTTCATTAGAAATAGCAAGAGGTGTGCCAGAATGCCAGCGAAGGTGGACGATGGCGCTGTCATGATGCAGTGGGGTATCGCAGGATGTCAACAATGATCGCATGCAGGGCTCTGTTCTTTTAGTAACATGCTCTGCGATTTGCCCTGCTATACGAGGTGCATGGCCAAGGTATTATCGTCATGGTCGGTCGATCACTTTTGGGTAATTTTTTACAAAAAAACAAATCGCAACGAACCCTGCTTTCTTCGTGCATAGTTCCTACTGCTCAGTTTTATGGGTTCTGCCTTGTTCTTCTCTTCAAGCCAAATCCGGTTTAATCATCAACTTCTTTGCCTGAATGGTATAACAAAAGTCATCCATTTTTTAACTAGCATTATGGCCGCAAAGGCTGGCCTCCACTTTCGTTTTACGTAAGCATTCACAATTGCTGGGCAATGTCTCGAGGCAGTCAGGGAACTGCATCATGGGTTGCCGAGTGCTGGGCTTCGTGTACAGTTCTACAGAAGTCGCGAGAGCACTAAAGTGCCGCTTCAGCGATGATGTGGGTGCCACCCAATTGTCCTCTGCCTCACCTATTGATGAATTCAATGAGGCTTTAGCATTTGTTTGTTTGTGCTAGGAAATGCACAATCTGGATGGATGGGATTGCAATCCACTTGCGATTTTCAATCGCGTGCAAAGGAACGCAGTTCATCAAGATGCCGTATAGTGAAGTTACAGTGAGATAAAAGCTCTCCATTATTCATGTATCCGGCCACTTACCTGCAAATGGAATCTCTATCTCCTGTCAAATTTGCTCACATTTAACATATTTTTATTTTGCAAAGAATAGAATAAATATAAGTCTTGCGCGTCTCTTGGGTGTAGTGGACGGAAATTTCAACTCCTATTAAAGCCTAACCAATTGCATGAATCTCATTTAGCTCTATTTTCCTTCTTCCTTTTACACAGATCGCAAGTTCTGGGCCGAAGTATTAATCAGAAGCTTCTAGGGGTAGAGTTGTGCATTTTAGATTAATTTTTGAAGCAAGTTTATGCAGGTGTACTGAAAGCAGGGATAACTATGATCACTATGCCTCGTAGCGCTTACTCCAACTTCTGGCGGTATGCGCCTTTCAACAAAACTCCAGACAGCTAGTTGATTGCTTCCGGGGATCACTCTCTTTGGCTTAGTCCAAAAAGGTCTTTTTAAGTATGCTCCACTACGAATATTTCATCGCGCTGATTGTTGATGGCACTGTGAGAAGTTGAATTACTTTGCTGACTCTGTCGAACGACAATTAGTGGAGAATAACTCCTGCATGTTCATAGTCGCTGTATCTATGAATCGCTGTGGTATCATTTATGGCACACTTTAACAGAAGTCACGAGAGGAGTTAAAATATCGCTTTAACGATGACAGTGAAGTCAGTTATACCAACACGTGAATATCCTTACTCCATCTCCATTCGTTGACTTTGGTGCTGTCTTACCTCTTCACGAGCAAATGGGCCTCGGACAAAAGGAGTGCCTGATTTTAGCCAAACCCACGTCACTTAAGGCATTTTATACGAAGCCTGACATCACTGTGATAGCATGGGTTCGATCTCTACCCAAAGGGTTAGTGGGCAATGGTTTGATGCTGCTATTATAAAGTACTCCACCTACCATCTGCTTTGGCACGCATTTTCTTACAAAACCTTCCACCATTAGACTGCTAGTAGAGTTGTTATATTAGTCGTCAGTCTTGGTCTATAATGCGAACATGGTAAACAACATAATGTCAAATCTAACACAGTTGTTCCCCAAACATACGTCAAAGCCATTCATTTATTTTTCCATAAAATATCAACCTACCCCATAGTTCTACCTTTAGATTTCACGAGAAGGTTTAATAATTTAAGACTGTTAATTGCGTAGGCGAAGCTATCAGATTGAGAACCCCAAATCNCCAAACATACGTCAAAGCCATTCTTTTATTTTTCCACAAAATATTACCCCATGGCTCTACCTTTAAATTTCACGAGAAGGTTTAGTAATTTGAGATTGTTAATTGCGTAGGCGAAGCTATCAGATTGAGGACCTCAACTCCTAGTGCTACGACGAGAACCATTCCACGTAACAGGTCTCTCCGCACATACGCACACGGGAGCTAGTTACCATCCGCCTTCCTGTCGCATACATTTTGCCATCTTTAGATTTATTAAGGCTCATTTCACTTCTAAAATTATACCTAGACCATGTGAGTTTACTGTGCGACAAGTTCTTCTCCACTTTAGATAGAAAAGTTGCTTGATATTTTATGCATTTGAACTTTACTCACAATTCAGGTCTTTTTGAAGAATGTTACTAAGCTTAGTGGGCAGAACTGGACAAAACTGGCTTAATTCATTAGGTCCATTTAACAGCAAAGCTATCTAGCATTAAGCTTCCTTTAAAACTTGGCTAATTCAATTGCTTTTTGGTAAAATGCAGCATTTAATTTCATTTTGTCAATCAGTTATTTTGATTAGCACAACTGACGCCGGTAGCATTCAATCCTTAAAAATTCAGCTTCTCACAGCATTTCGTTTTACCAAATGACATCTTTCTTGAGTGCATTTGGCTCTGATTTGAGTAAAAGATAATTATGAGTGAGTTGGGACAAATCAGAATTGCCAACAATGTAACCGTGTGAAGCTGTGTAGAAGAACAAGTAGATTATGCTAATCGGAATAGACTGCACTTCGTATTACATTTTTGTCTTCCTATTACATAACTCTAAATCAGTGAGATGGTTGGTGAATTTGGTTTTGAAGTGTCTATCTAATGTAGGTAAGTGATTCAATGTCTCTTGCGTGCTTATATGCCACATATTTGCACAAAAGTGCTCATTCTTGTCCATTTGCAAGCAGAGTGGGCATAAGTACTAAGACTGATAGCAACTTGTGAATGGACAACGTGAATCTTTTGCGATTTCCTTGAGGCAGATAACTTCTAGGACTCAATTATGCAAATCTACAGGTCATCTGTATTCAAAACAAGTGGAAAACACGGCAACATCCTTAATCTTTAAAAGGTGCTAAATAATAGACTATTTTTCAGCACACACACATTCACAGTTCTGATGCCCGCCTGTGGTACGGCGTGCTGTGATGTGAGGCGGCTTATTCTTGACGCCCTTCACCCCATCTGCATAATTGCATTCTTACCCGTATCTTTGTTTCTTTGTCCAGATTTGTCTTTGGTTTGAACTGGATCATAGAAAGGGCATGACGAATCGAGGGTGGGATTTGCAGTTGCTGCGGAGATGGGTGGGTTAATTGAGTGGGCCAGCTGTTGCAATTGATGCAGTTCCTCTTTGACCGGGATGTTCGAGTTGACTTATCACAATAAAGGCGTGTAATGTGTTGACAAAAGGTCTTTGGTTTGATGTTATGGCACTGAAGGGAAGTCCAACCTCATTTCGCCGAACGAAATCATGCCGCTACTACCATATTTAGCCAGTAGTAGTACAATTCATTTTAAGACTGTGAAGCAAAAAAAAGACAAGTTTTGACAAGATATGGGAGTTTACAAGCGAGGAATTTCTCTATGATGATTATTATTCTCACTACTATATTCAAAATGATAGAAATAACATTTACCAAGCTTGGATTCAAAGTGGCAAACACCCATTTCTAAGGGCATTTAAATAGCAAAAAGAGGGAGTCCATGTATCTCTGTGACACTATCTCTACTCGTCAAGGCAAAATATAAGTCGAATCTTCTCAGTCGATCATGAGAACCTTTGGTTGTGGCAGTCAACTCGTCAATGAAAAAGCCGAAGTTGACGCGACAACTTGTTCATCCCTCTCAGGTTATAAAATGTTTGTTTGTTTGTTTGTAGACTAAGCCATGGAAAAGGGCTTGAGTGGAATTGGATGAGTTGAGTAAGCGCCAAGAGGCACGGTGATCGGTGTTGCCACTAGTTAGTGCATACTTCTTTTGACTAAACTGGAGAGCAAAATCTAAAGCTGAAAACTTCTGGTTGACGCTGACTCAGACCCTGTAATTTAAGGTACATTGATGAAAGGCAGTAAAGTAAAAAGTGATTTTTGTTGTCAGTTAGGTTTTGCCGGTACATGGGGCTGTCAGCTTTAATTCAGCCAGCAGGCTAGCAAGAGTTCCTTTGTTGCATTTCATTTTGGGGTAAAATCAGTTTGCATCTGCTTACTTTTTTTAGGAAAAAGGCATTTAATTTAAGGCATGAGGATCATTTGTTTCAGTGCACCTTTTAATGTGTTAGCTTGATATCTTCCGTTCATTCACAAACACTTGGAGGTCTCAATTGGGATGTCTTCTCATCTCCACTCAGCAAGACGATTTCCGCTTGCACGTTTCATGACATTAGTCCAGGGGAAATTGAAAGAGACGAATGAATTTGGAGGGAGTATCGTTAGGTGCTGGCATAGTTGACTTCACTCTATGAACCCACACCGTTGCTAAGACGATGGTTTCACTCCTCTCGTGAGCTCTGTTGAAGTGCACTCGAACCGGGTCTATAGAATGGGCACAAGCACGGCGACTAGCAGTGAGAGAGGACGGAAGAGAGAATGAAGAAGCTAAATTCAATGTTGGTGTATCTTGATGTGATTTACTGTCCCGAGATTTTGATAAACAATTGAGAATACTGTCGCAATGCGTCAGCTGCTCTCTATTCTGACATGCTTTCTTTGAAGTAGCAAGAGGTGTGTCAGAATAATGATGAAGGTGGACGATATCCCCGTTTGGTACCGCGTGACGTTAACAGCGTTTGTATGCGGGACTCTGTTCCCTTAGTAAAATGCTCTGCGATTTGCCCTGCCATCCGAGAAGCATGGCCAAGGTATTATCGCCATGATCGGTAGATCCCTCTTCGGCAGTTTTTCTTACGACAAAACAAAGGCCAAAGAATTCGACATTCTCCGTGCCCGATTCCTCCTGCTTGAATTTGTGCGTTCTATCTTGGAAGCCACTTTTTCATCTGTTTAAACCGAGCCCAGTTTTATCATCAGCTGCTTTGCCTGAACAACATTGCAAAATTCAGGACTNTTCTATCTTGGAAGCCACTTTTTCATCTGTTTAAACCGAGCCCAGTTTTATCATCAGCTGCTTTGCCTGAACAACATTGCAAAATTCAGGACTGTTTCCGCCTTCATATTCTTCACCCAATTTTTAAACAGTATTGTGACCTTGCAAGTGTTCACAAAAGCTTGGCACTGTCACATGGCAATCAGCGAATCGCATTTGAGCTTGCTAGCTTATTCATATGCATCAGATTCAGCCTCTTCATTCCACTCTTTTGTTCATTCTCATTACTAGCCGCTGTGCAGGGCCAAATTTTATGCTCTCGTTTCAAGTTCAACTCAACAAAAGTCACGAGAGGAGTAAAATATTGCTTCGGCGATGATGTGGATTCATACAGTAGCGCAAGCTCTGTCCTTTGCTTTACCTCTTCATGAATTAAATATTGCTTTTGTTTTTGCTTTCTTATGCGTTGAATTGCACAATCTGGATGGATGAGGATGCCTTTCGCTTGCTATCGTCACTTGGGCGCCAAGGAACGCGAATGATCAGGATGCTACACAGCGAAGTTACAATATAATGGAAGATCTCCATGATTAATATTCCTGACCACTTACTTGCAGATGGAATATCTATTTCCTAGTTAATTTTTCAGAATTTAATAAATTTTACCCTGCAGAGAAATGGACCAATATAAGTCCTGCGTGCCTCTTGGGTGAGGTATACAGAAATCTTAAATTTTGTCAAAAATTAACTAGTTGCTTGTGTCGCATTTTGTTTTATCGTCGCCCATCCCTTTCCCATAGATCAGAAGTCCTGAGTCGAATTATTAATTCGAAGTTGTTAGGAGTAAAGCTTTGCATTTAGACTTTATTCTGGAAAGCAAGTGTAAGGAGTTGTGCTGAGAGTGGAGTTAACGCTGATCACCACGCCTCGTAATGCTTACTACAACTTCTGGCAGCATGCTAATTTAATTGCTTTCAGGGATCAGTCCGGTTGGTCTAGCGCAAACATGTCCTTTTCATAATCAGGTATAATCTGCTGCGATTGTTTCATCACACTGGGTGTTGACGGCACTGTGAGAGGTTGAATTGTTTTGCTGACTCTCTCTAACCACAATTAGCGTGGATTGATTCTTGCATGTTTGCAGTCACTGCATCAGTGAGTCTCTCAAAGCCATGTGGTGTTTCCGGCAAATGCATGCTTCTCTTGTCTGGGAGAATTCAATCAACTGCTGTCAGTCCTCTCCTTACACGTTAGAAATCTCTCTTTATGGAATAAATGTGCAATGGCATAACTTGGCACAGTTGTGCGCTATCACGCCATATGCCAAGATCGTGACAACTGGTCCCTCGTGCGATGGAGCAACCCGTCTCAACTCTGTGAATTAAAGGCGACCAGCATTGTATGTCCTCGTTTGACAAAAACCATTTCACATCATAAATCAGCCTGACGCTAGCATGGATAGTAAGCCAGTCATTCAGTCAATAAGCAATTAAAGCTTGCGTTTTTTGTAAGACAGTTGGAAGAATGGAGAAAAGTTTGATAGAAATTCAGATTAGTCACCTGTTGCAGCCATTTTTAGGCAGAAACGGCCATAATAAACATTAAATTGGGCTGTTTTGACACCATAATCTCTAACTAGGGTAGCTCAATGCCAGTTTGCAGCATTTACGACACATGTGCTCAAGGAAACAGGCAGGCAGAGTACATCAATTAAAAGCAATCAGTGTTTTGTTCACAGCAAACCAATTCTGATACAGAAAATCATATTTTTGTAGTTCAAACAAGTGTGTTTGCATCATAAATGATAATGCTTGTAAGAGAGCCCCAAATCCTACATTAAATTTGGTTTCAGGGAAAAAGTGCTGCACTCCTGACATTGGCCTGGTTAAAGTATTACCAAAGTAGAAACGGCTCTAAATTTGGTCCTTTAAATGCGATCTCAACACATCTCTTTAAAGGCACTAAGGTAAACCATCTCCTGCATATCTCACACCGGTCCGTGATATGTTGCTCATTCCATGCTTAGGTTCCGTTAATCAGCGTCTATGGTAGAGACTAAAGAGCAACTAACTCTCTATTTTGCCACTCATTGAAAAGCAACCATATTGCACTGCATTGGTTGGATGAAGCAGATCTAGTGCCAGAGCCACAATGCCTTGGACAAATGAAGGCAAGAACACACCCATGCACTGCGAAAGTATGAAGACTGGTATCATCCCCACCGTCACAGTGAAGACGTGTAGGCACGGAATGCACTGTGTATATGACAGCCGTACAATAGCGTCTTAGCTAGCCTCTTCCTACATTCCTCTTTTATCCTGCTAGAATAATAAAGAGCAAAAGACTGTCTTCCCATCATGGGAAAACCACTTGTCAGTAACATCAGACCTAGGTTTTAAGACCAAGTTCGTCACCATGGAAGGTATGCAAGAAACGTCGACTTTGGTTTCTGTAGTTCTTATTACAAAGTTCTCACATAGTGAGCGTAGTGATCGTGATTATTCAAGGAGTGTGTGTGTTTGCACACAACTAAACATTTTGGCGCGGCGTCCTGCTCGTGTCACCTAATACAGTCTCTGATTAACAGAACCAGGTTTCAGCATATTGCGTTTATGGCGCCAGTCAGATTAGCTTGATATTAGTTGTCAATCATTGCATGCAAGCAAACCAGTGTTTGCACGTGATCACACTGTTGCAATTCTAGAACAAGTGGATTTAATCGGACACTACTGCATTCTATATTGCATAGTTTTTGCTGAATTTATAGCACATCAACACCTGAACTATTTGTGGCCACAATGACAATTGAGGTAATGGGCGTTTTGATGCACGAAACTTAAATTTAGCTATTAAATATATGCGTTAGACTCAGGAGGCATGGTTCTATTAAGAACAACCCAGGTTGTAGCATTTCGTGCCTTCCTATGTGTAGGTTCATCCATTGTCCATCAGCAGAAATGAGGTACATGAATAACAAATAATGCAGATGAGCAATATGCAAGGTGCCTAAATGTGTAGGCTTCAGAGCTGTTGACAAGGGTTTTCAATTTGACAGATGACACAATAAATGTAGCAGCTGACAGGTCTAACCAAGTAACTGCTGCACTACTCAGCGAAAGTAAATTCTAACCAACAAAACATAGCAACAATAAAGTGCTGTAACTAGGTCACTGATTATCCTTTGATTACACAAACATGTTCAAACAACGACGTGATCTCAAAGAGAAGGCATAATAATATATGGTGGCATGCCTAGTGCTGCATGCATATTAGAGCATGAATTATCCTAGTAGCAGCAACAAAAATGTTAAAAGAGCAAAGGAAGTAGCAAGGTAAGCAAAAAGCTCAAAACAGCATAAACATTATTTTTTTTGACGGAACACTTAAAAGCAACTACAATGGGCAGCAAGCTAGGGGATTTACATTCCAATTTAGGCCGTATCGAAACGGATGAAAGGGAATGCAGAGTTTCATTGTCATTAGCATGGATCTCTACATGTATTAAGTTTCGAGCCCCAAATCGCATAAACCCTTATCTTCATGCACTTTATTCTTAAGTTACATCGGTGTGTACGTTTGGGTGCTTCCCACCTATGAGATACAACCGAGAATTGTGCTTCTGGCGCAGTAGTAGGACGCAAGAATGAGGGCAAATTGGCTGAAATTAATTATTATGGAATGTAAAGCGAGTCAAGACAAAACAGTGTAGCATTCTTATTTAGCCAAAATTCTGCAATGTACTCATTTGTATGAAAAGTCAAGCTTATTAAGTTACAGAAATCGGTTGAAGTACAAGACCAAAGTAGGCATTTTGTTGCATGCTTCAACCTTCAAGCCTTTACAAGTGATTGGAGCTTTGACTGATCCTTTAGCAAACATCATAAAGCCCATCAAACCTAATACGCCAACTCCATTAATAAGTGGAAGGTCTCCTGCACACTTCCTAGAAACACCATGAACAAAAATGATAGTTCGTGAGGTAACAAAGAACTTTAGTGGAAGTCGTGCTTCTACAATCTGGAGGAGCAAGAGTCTTTCTGCTTGACTACTCGGTGCAATTTTATGAACTGCGTGGAAGTAGCCCATTCCAAAATTGGAGATCAGATTACAGGGAAACAACTTTGCCGATGCTTATTACTTTTCGTCACGCACACAGTAGCCATCCATCGACAGGACTTTTGCGCATCCACAATAGACGGAGGCACTCGTCATTTGGGTTAAAGAAACTCATGGCTCATTAAGGTTTATATGGACAAGGCTTTAACTAAATGAGTTACCACCTCCTTCGTAATACAGTAGTTTGTGATGGGATCAGCTGATGATTGGAAGATATCGTTTCCATGGCAAAGAACTACAACGCTACGCCGGTGAGCAGGCGCCATCCATGGTCTCAGGTTGTTGAATGCATGGCATCTTCACATTTGTCAACACTTTGAAGATGAGGAAATAGTTGCAGATCAGCTCGTCACTCACCCTTAATAAAAGTGGCTCGCTAACGTTTTTTAGCCGAGTAATGGCCTAATGACTCAGTTTAAAATTTGGTTTGTGATTTATTATTAATAGTAAATTATTAAGAGATTGGTAGGAGACTATTCGAAAGGAATCGCAGATCATGCACTGCTTTGCACTGTTGTCGTTGCTAAATGAATGATTGTGAACGCGAAAATTGCAGGCGTTGCCAATCCATGTGAGTGAAGGATGCAGCGACAGCATCGGATGAGGCGACGCAACTGTCTCACTGTCTATCTGCCAAAAACCGCAAAACTGTGGATTGTATGCATGGAAATGAAAAGAGGAAATTTATGCATTAGAAAGTCAGAAATTGCCAAATGCTGCTAACCCAAGTCTCTTCCCACCAGAAAGTCTGATGATAAAGTGTTACCTGTTAAAAGGAATAAACCTCAGCGATTCAAAATATGTCACATACTTGCATTTGAGGAATTGTTTTCGACCATTGTGGTACAGTTTTGTGCGTTCAACAGTTACGTGATAGAGAATTGGAATGACAGCATTGGGTTAATTAATGGGACAACTTAACATGCGAAATTGGAGGAGAAGTCAGCATATTGAGCATTAGTGGAGGCGATCTAGTTGGTCACTCAATCTTGAGGTTATTTTGCATGTGGATAGATGAATGCCTGAATTCACGTTTCTACTCCTGCATATAAGGACCTTTTTAGCAGAGGATGTGAGAGCACTATAGAATAAAATCTGACGAACTTCGTTAAATAGGGACGATAGCCAAATTATGAGCATGTGCCCTTCGGCACACTATCTTGCTAGGTGCATTACTTAACTAGCTTTGGTGTAGTTCAAGGAAGTGACGCTCCTTGTATGAGTAGGTAGTGGAGGAAAACGCTGCATTGAGGAACCCCATCCCTCAATTTTGCTATAATAAAGTTGTTTTACATATTATTATGATAGATTTGGTGAATTTTGAATTAATTAAACAAAATATCCTTCTCTCCTTGTCCTAAACATAAAACTGAATAATCGGCCGAAGGATAAACTGTTGAAAGAAGAAGAATGACCCTGCTGCCAAAATTAATTCTCCATTAGCAAGTCATTCAACGACGCCCTTTGCATTCAAAGGGACAGAGGCTGCCTTTATGGTGCATATGCAGACACATAAATAGGAGAAGGTAGAGTTATTTCTTGATTTGCAAGTAAATAGGACTTGGGAGCCTTATGCTTAACACAAAATCTTTGTAAACAGGTTCAGCTACTGTGCAGGGGGCATGAGATTTGAAAGCCTCTACAATGGCAGTCAGCGTGGACTATGCAAATATTTTAATTTACACATTGGGCAGGCAAATGATTATGGGTGCAACAAATCTCGAAAAGGTAAACACACATAGGAACTCGAGTTAATTATTTCGCTACTCCTTGCCAACTCCCTCTCCACTCCTCCTGCTGCACAATTGTAGAGTGATTGCTAGACACCTGACCAAGTTCAAACATTCAAAATTGGCTAACTTTGCGCGAATTAATAGAAGCTAATTTGTTCGTTATGACATACAAATGGCACCTTGGTAACTATTTGGGAGACATATGAGAGGACAGGTCGTAGACACTGCTGAACACCTGACGAAGATCTGAATAGGAGGTCGGGATTTTCAGGGTGAATGTTTTCGTTAAGCAAAGCCAAATATTGACGCGATGCCCTTTTTTAACAAAACGAGCATTGTTCGTCCAACATATCCGATAGCAGAAATAAGTGGAAAACACGTAGTTGAGATTCAAACGAAATGTGGGTGAGTTATGGCATGCTGAGATAATGGACTTGGAATTAAGAGGGAATCGCTGGGTTTTTCCCTCGACATTCTAAAGATGGCTTCCTTCCACCCGTATGGTCTCATGGTTTGCACGGCCATTTTCCCCCAAAATTCGATTCCGAAATCCTCAGTCATCGTGGGGTCTAATAGATGACTGCGATGGTTAACGGTAGGTGGGNCAGGGTGAATGTTTTCGTTAAGCAAAGCCAAATATTGACGCGATGCCCTTTTTTAACAAAACGAGCATTGTTCGTCCAACATATCCGATAGCAGAAATAAGTGGAAAACACGTAGTTGAGATTCAAACGAAATGTGGGTGAGTTATGGCATGCTGAGATAATGGACTTGGAATTAAGAGGGAATCGCTGGGTTTTTCCCTCGACATTCTAAAGATGGCTTCCTTCCACCCGTATGGTCTCATGGTTTGCACGGCCATTTTCCCCCAAAATTCGATTCCGAAATCCTCAGTCATCGTGGGGTCTAATAGATGACTGCGATGGTTAACGGTAGGTGAGAATGGACTTCAGCAAAAGAGGGCCACCTTCTGTCACGTGAACAAGAAATAGCAGCAAAGGTTAATGGTTTTTGAAATAATCAGGATTCGACGCTGTCTGAAATCCCATCGGCAGTTTATCGACACGCAGCACTTCATAGTATTTGATAGTTTGGAAGAGTTGTTTGGTGTTTCGCTCCATTACGCACCACGATTTAGCAGTTCTTACTGGAGCAAAATGTGCTCAAGGTGAATTTTAGATGTACATAATGGCTTTGCTACACGAGCAGTGAATCAGATATAGAATTACTTAAAATGCAAAACACAGGTCACTAGCACTTTTGGGTACTTAAAGGTGGCTCTTTTAGTTCCACCCATTTTTCCCTGCTTGCCGTTAGGTCCCTTACAGGTGAAATGCTCAACCTGCACTGATTCTGGTTAAAATGCAAGTGCTTCAGACTTTCTTCCTCTCAATGCTACAGATTCTTCAAACTTGGGTACATTTTATCCATTTCTTGCTCCTATGACA
>LWMK02000375.1:0-23480 GCA_001693075.2 Taenia saginata
GAATAGAGACATGTATTTAAATGTGCTCTGTATTTGTGAGTTTGCTTGCAGGTGTCAGAGGCCTCTCCGTCGTGCTTTCCACTTGTATCATAATAAAGATGCCTCGAAATACTCTGCCATCTAATGGCAGGAAGGGAAGAAGGGGAGAGGAGGATAAGGTAGAAGGCAGGCAACGTTTGCTCCCCAAATGGAGTGCATCTACTACAGTCTAAATACCAAAATCGTGGGTGCACTTCTTTCGACCATAGATCCTCACACCCTCTGCATCAAGTAGCACAGAACTGGGCTCTCCTCTGGCAAGATTGCAAAAAGAAATGGGTGCAACTTGAAGAGTGGCGGGAAACTCATTTTAACCAGCATAGACAGATAGGGAAACTTCCAGTTACGATGGTCGCAAGGGCAAAAACACGACCGACACTGAGGACTGATTCCACCTGCAATTGTTCGCACCCATTAATCAAATGGCTTGATGTTAATAATCTGCGGAATTTTGGATGGCGTCCAGAGGTGTGGTAGGTGCTGGCAAGGCAGCGTGGCATGTGTGAATTTTGCCGGTCACAGAGTCCCCCTAGATGTTACGCTCCTCTTTCTCTGCCCACACCGTTCCTCACGTCGGCAAGCTCCAGTAGTCCTGGCACTCTCCACATCGTTGCAGTTTTGCCTCTGTGGGTTTTCTGTGCATGTTGGTGCAGAGAACTTACCTTTTACAGGTCAACAAATTGCAGACCACTTTTCCTTTTACTGGAGTTTTCACTAGAACCCATCCCAAATCGTAGTCGCTTCACTGCAGTGTCATCGAATTCGTTCCAGTTGGGCGCCGCGAAGGCATCCACTCCCACCCCATGACCACTCCCTTGCAGAGCCCCATGATGGCACTCGTAGGCTGATTTATGCATTAGCATTTCTTGGCTCCATGTGAGTGTTCGCGATGCCATTTCGTGCATCTGTTGGGTCACAGTCAAACCAGTTTTTGTACTTCTTTGGAGAAGGATACCTACTTGATGCATTCCACAACAACTGACTCTCACTATCGCCACTTGACACTGTTTGCCACACCCCATCTCCAACTGAGAGCTCCTGCATTTTGGACAGACACAAGTTAAAAATGGCTGGTGGCGCCCACTTTGACCGCTGAGTCATCACATTTGTTTGGATAGCGTAGGAATGGTGAGGCATTCCCATTGGCCATAGCACACCTCGTTGGGCATGAATGTCACCCACCACTCAGTCTCAACTACAACGACGCTCGCTCGAATGGAAATAGATGGGGTATCCATGGGTGCCCCATCAGCCGTGGACTGTAGAGAGGAGTTGACGCACGCTGTGGCAACAAATGTCGATGACTAACTTGATGTGGCTCACAGCAGAGATCGATGGAAGAGGCAGTCGAAACACTGCCATCGACATGGAGGACTGTTGTGTCAGAGGCGTTGATCGTGACTGTGCTGAGTGAGCAAAGGCTCTCCAGATTGAGATATGGTTTATGATGGGGGCACTTGGCGTGACTCAACTCGGTTGGCGCCATTGGATTAAGATTAAGCCTCCAATGCATGGCAGACGTGATTTGCAGCACTCGAACATGTTTGTGGGTTTGGCATTCACGACTTGGTCATTTGAAATGCGCCAGATCTGCGCCACTGGAAGTGGTTGTTGCAAGCTTTTGTGACGTTATTTGAGGCCGACACTTTGTCTTCTTGAGCACTTTCTGACCAAATAGCAGGTTGACAACTCCTCGCAATGAGCCAAGGCACATTGTTACTTGAGATTGCCAAGTAGGCAAGGCAAGTGTGCACATGCCTTCTTGTGCGCTTTCACTTGGCGGCATGAGGTGCATGATGACGATGGTGATGAAGCGGCTGAGTGCTTCGGTGTGGTGTGGGACACACTCATACAGTAGTGGTGGTCCCATTGGTGTGCTGGTATGGACCCGGTGGATAATGCAATGAGCAATTAGATGGGAATGCTTTCTTCTGCGCGTCCACGTGCGTGAGCTCCTCAGCATCCGCGGTTTGTTCTTCAACGTAGGGCGTTGTGTTGAAGGGCATAATTCATCAGTTGGTAACCCGGTTGCATTCGGTTTGCAATTATGGTGATCTACGCACCTACTCGTGTTGACCAAATGTCTTCAGGCTCCATAGCAGAGTCCACTGGTAACTACCACCAGGTCATTCAAGCATTCTTTGTTTGTGTGCTTTTTGCAACCAACGTGACTTCAATTATCTCTGCAGCAGCATACCTATTCTCACTTCCTGGACAGCGCCAGGCACTTAATATAAGTGTATCAAAACTAAACTACACAACGTCTAGACAGGCGTCGCGTGCATATCCAGCCACCGCGGTTTCGTTTTCGCTTATATACTCTGACAAACACAAGAGCGTCAGCTTCAAGGTCTTCGCCATTGGATTGTGTGATTGGAAGTTTGCGAGCCTCCGGATCACGAGCACAAATCTAGTTTGATTGAAGACCTCACAATCCCCAGTTCTTCCATAGATGCGCGAGCTTAGTGTGCAGGCGAGAGCGACTGAGGCTGTTGCCATAAATCCTAGTCACTGCAAGACCGCTAATCCACTTTCAAAACTACAAGGCTGATGAACGCCTTACTTCACATAGTGTTAAGTCAAATATTAATGATGCAAAATACACGACTCGTCTAAATTGAACAGAAATTCTTGTTGTATGCATTGAACGACCATTGCAGAATGTAGGCTGTCTCCGAATCCACGACGGTTGCAATCACCAAAGTGGCAGGCTCTGATCTGATGCCGGAAGTAAAGATTCATGCCACTGGGCTGAACCAACTGCCACGTTCGCTTAATTTCTCTCTCCATGCAGAGCAAGCAGTTCCAAAGCGCACCTCATCGGGACACACAGGCCACAATCTCTCCAAACGAAGAGCCTTGCTGACACGGTAACGAGATATGGCTCACGAATGTACTCAGTATGCAAGCCCGAGGAGGTAGTTTATCGTGTACCTAGGAGGAGCACATTCCGGATAACATATTGGACCTGCGGACTTGGGAAATGATTTTCTAGCAGCAAGTGGTCATCTACACTAGGCTCACTAGCAGCAAGTGGTCATCTACACTAGGCTCCACTGATTACAACACGTAAATGCATTTGAGCATGCGTGAAAGTGAGGACAGATGATGACTTGTTCTAATGCGTGTACTTCAAACATGTTCTACATTTCAGTGGCAATGAACCGATTGAATTGTGTGAGCTAAATGTCAATGTCGACTGAGTCTTTCTCTACCACCGATGACGGTTGGCGATTACCAACGAAATGGACTCAGTGATAGCACAGGTCGTCCAGCACAGGATGCGGCAAGTGTCAGGGTTGCTGCAACTACAAATTGGATGGTAGCTTACAACACACCCCAAATGGGAAATGAGTAGCACTTGTCCATGCGAAGGTGTTATGTCCTTGGGCATTGGCTCCGACATCTACAGATTGCAAAGCTATTCTTTAGTTCATACTGAAGGGATGTTCCACTAGCATGAAAAGTTGGAGTAGCGAGACCACGACAGCCAGCTCAGTCCTTCTCAGTCAACGGAGGAAAAGAGTCCCACTGCCTCTGATAACATAACCACCCATGCTTGTCAGCATCTAAGGATCCGGCGAATCGATGCAAGAACGCTGCTGCTTTGCCGGAGATGCGTTGCCACAATTCGACAGGCAGAGATCTTTTGATTTCGGCCAGTTGTTAGAGGTTATCAAAAGTCTCCATAGACGCCTGTACAGTTATTTTGCAGGTTTTGAGGTCATTAGGGCATTTGGGTTTACCAAGCGTGTGCGCGCATCCACTCAATTCGAGCTGCAAATGTGCGCGCATCCACTCAATTCGAGCTGCAACTTGCAAGCCATTGGGGCGAAAAGTCACGGTGGGGAATTGGCACTGCTGTTGTTGTGCGAAATTCGGAGGCGGTGAGTAGAAGCTCGGGGTAACCGTGAAAAGTAATTTTCTGTGCTACACCCTAGAGGGATGCACCACCCAGCTGTAAAGGTGAATGCCACGCATTGTGTGAAGACGTAAAGTGAGGCGTATGAATATGAGAAAATACTAGAACTTCCAGGGGTGGACGAAAACTGCAAGTCGCCAAGCAAAAGAATTAGGAAGTCAGGATTTTTGGCAGGTTTGCATGGCTCCGCGCAGCAAACAGCAACTAGATCAGTCGGTGGAACATTAATTCTGTTTATGATTGCCCACAGGATATCCGAAACTTCCCCCTTTTTGGTGCACTGGAACTGTGAATCATACTATCGGAGGTGCCAGCGTGGCCGAATGCATCCACACCTGCCACTCACAAATCTGAGTGGTGACACAGCAACGAACACTGTGTTGTAGAACAAAAGTGAGTGGGTGTTTGGGTCTTCACCCCAAAGCCCATCGCGACTAGCGCAATTGCAGCCAATGAGAAGGAAGTTGGTGAGAATGGCGTCCGTTTCTAAGGCGTCTTCCGAGAAACATCAGAAAACTGAAGTGTCCCAGCAGCTTGCCAACCCGACACCGTGCATAGACTCTGCCATGGGGTCGGATTAATCGGTCCTCCAGCATTACGGATGGCACTGTGTAGGTCAACATTCCCTTTGCAGTGGATCCACTTCTGGCAAGGCTTCAACTAAGCGTCGCTCTTTCGCCCACGTCCAGACCCACTATTCCACATCTCTGACTTTCACTTACCTCACATGATTGCCGTTCGTGTTTGAGGAGAGCTGGTAGAAATGCCTTTGCCCCTGGCCGACACAGTGGTCGGAGCTGGTGTTTGCAATGCTGTGCACTTCGGGCGACGGCCTGTTGCATTCGTGTATCACACAAATGAACAACTTGGCATGTGGATGACGCCATTGTGGTGGCAATGCGTGGCTTT
Organism: Taenia saginata; assembly: GCA_001693075.2. Taxonomy (NCBI): domain Eukaryota; kingdom Metazoa; phylum Platyhelminthes; class Cestoda; order Cyclophyllidea; family Taeniidae; genus Taenia; species Taenia saginata. Next base: position 4,871 of record LWMK02000375.1, read on the forward strand.
CGAAAGGATTATTCTCGGTCACTTGGCAGCATGTCGGGAGGCATCTAAACTGCGCGCACCACGCATAGAGACAGAGACAAAATAATTGAATTCTTCCAAACATTCTTGGTTAACCCATAGCCGCATTGGCCTGCCCGGATGGGCTGGTCTCTAAGCAAGGCTAGCTCACCCGTTCTCTCCGTTTGCCAAATTTGTGCATTCTGCCCTAATTGTATGCCCTCTAGTGGCCTCAAGGAAGTCTCGCGACGCTGCAGCCGAAAATTAAGCTTATAATAGCTGAACTCAAACTAACTATTATATAAGTAACACTACAATCAATGCTATACTGTTCCAGGTGATTTGTCGTATCTGCTATCTTGATTTACCTTTTGAGCACAGATATTTGGTGTTTTGTATTTTAATTAATGCTTATATGAAATAACAAAATACGCGTGTGTATATCCACAACTTTTGCAAGTTCTCGGTAACACCCCTGTCCAGTCGAATAACAAAGACGACGTCGGCTAGGCTAAACCATTTATTGGTCTTTAAAAGTGACAGATCCTTGTTGGGCTCATTTCTTCTGCTGAGCACGTCTTCTTTTAACCCCAAGTTCCCATCACTTCCTGGGCATCTAACTGGCGTCGATTTGTATTTTTGAAGGATGTGTTGTGATATTGATGTCCTCCTTTGAAGTGTCCTGCCTTGGATTAACAATCGTTAACTTGAAGATATGCGAGTAAGCCGCGAAACTTACGGATCACTAAATTGGCAGCCACTCTGAGTGAGCTGGAATTGGGTAAGAGCACATTTGGTGGAACGAACCTTGCTTCCATTGCTGCTGTTACATGCTCTAATGTGTTGACATTCAGTAGCAATTTGAGTGGCCTGTTGAGTGAGCCAATCCCCTCTGCACCAAGCATCTCATTTCTTCATTTTCCACCTCTCAATAGCCCTCATCACCTCTACTGCATAGGCTTAAGTAGGAGGGCCAATGTGAGGGTGGTGCTGTGTGGATTCGCGGCCGATGTTGCAGCCCAACTGAAGTAGCTTTGTGCACAAAATGGACATCTACACTGGCTACAATGCCCTCGGCCACTTCCACTTGAGGAAGAACTTACCCTCATGAGGCACATGGTTGGAGGGTGTGGAAGGAGGCGAGGATTGTCAGTGATCCACAGGTAGTCATTGCTGAAGGAGTGATGCTCTTTATGCTAGTCTCCTCGACTGCAATCACTTGCGGTCAAGCCATAGCTGATTATTGCACAATGGGCTGATCGGCGTTTGGGCGTGGGACCATCGCTACTGAACATTAGTAAGCAAATCTAGCAAGTGACTCGTAGCAGATGCCGATGGCATCATCGATGCGAGTGACGCACGCAGTAGTCAAAGATTTAACCAGTCAACAACTCAGCTTATCAATGAGCTTCGGTGGAATATGCAGCAGAGACGCGCCTCTGACATTAATTTTTGCAACCTGGTGAAGCAGGCGGGAGTGTTTCTGGGAGAAACCACTGCTAGAGGTCACGTTGGAGACGCGGATCTTGTCACCGTGCTCAATATGCAAGCCTCAGGTGGTAGTTTACCGTGTACCTAGGAGGAGCACATTCCGGATAGCATATTGGATCTGTGGACTCAGATAATGATTTTCTAGCAGTTCTTCGATTCGAGCCACCAGTTGCGCGCCACGCTGTCCACAGTACAGACGCTGCTGCGACGAAAGTCTCTTGTGTGAGAATCAACAGTGCACAAATCGCGAACCATACTTGATGCTCTTCTGCACTCCCTACAACCGACAGTGCATCCCCAGTTCCTACAACTTGCAAAGCCGTAGGAAGTGGTTCTGCCCTAACATCACTGCAAGTAAGGCACAGTGAAGTGTGCTCTCCAGGAGTGATGAATTGACCACTGAGAAGGATAGTCAAGGGAGGGATGTGATTTCATCATCACCGTGACACTCTTGGAAGCTTCTCTGGGCTCATCGTACGATGCACTGCAGCCCACAACTCTGGCTCAATCACAACGTCTCATCCAACCCTCGTAGAGGCAGCGACATCAGAAAAGTTGCTGCCTTGATTTTGTGATATCACTGCTGTCTTGAAATATGGCTCCAGGCAAGAGGTGTTTTCCAACCTGCCTGAACCGTGGCATCCACGGCAATATCAAATCAGCCTACTATTTCATATTCACGTTTCGGGTTCTTGATTGTTAACAGATGAAATTCAGATTTTTACAAGTGATGAAGAAGCGTCCAATATTTAATTACTTGGAAAAGAAAAATTGCTGTTCTCGTTGGTGGCAAGGACTGCAGCATGGAGACGGAGAGCGGTCGACACTGCGGACCGCATCAATCTGGTTGCGTACTTGTGCACTCTGGACCGGCACCTTGCAGTGTTCTGCCATCAAGTGGAGGTGAGTTGGAGCTCACCGCAATTACTACAAACGGGGTGCAGCAGAAGGAGCGGGAGGAGAATTATTCCTTTGAAGTGAAATAGCTAGAGGTTGAAACAATGGACGGCTGGTTGGCTAAGAGGCTGCTGGAAAGGCTACTCATCAGCGAGTGCATTCAGCTCACACCATTAGTGGTGGCCTCTTGCATCCTCTCCATCTTTTCTCACGCGGTGCAATGTGAAGAAGTCTCACTACTGTGCCGCTTATACCGACACGCCCACGTCACCCTGAGCCACCTCACTGATAGTTGCTCGCCGCGACAGGCGTGGATGGTTACCAGAGATGAAAATAGAACAGCGCAATGCCGTGCTCTGATTTTGGAAATAGTTTGTCCTAAACTCAACCGTCACGAGAACACGGAAGTGTACTTTTTATAAGCACTGCCCGTCAGTTCTAACAATGCAAAATTCAAACTCCAGAAGTCAGTCATTTATGGAGCGGAGGCGAGAGGCCATCACTAATGCATGTGGTCTGGATACATTTGCTTACGTGCTGCCTTTCAAATACAATCTAAGCTGAAATGGCCGCCAAATGATCATTTCGAAGAGGCATAGCTCCTTTCGGTCTTTCTGTTCCAATTATTGCTGGTGCTCAATTTTGAACTGTGGGCTGACGCCTTGCGGAGTTCTGACACCAAGTGGAGAGATGAAGCTGGCCGTGCTTACCGCGAAGTAATTGCATCATAAAGACCTAGAGAAGAAGTGATTATTTGAAGCGGTCGCTTGGATGGCAAAACAATGGGCGGCTGTTATTTCTAAGACGTTGTCGTAAAGGCTATCCATCAGTGCGTGCATGCAAATCATAGGCATTAGTAGTTGCCTCTCGCCTCCGCACCATTCAATTTCTAGCTCATGACTGCTTACAGAGCAGGCTGACTCAGCTAGCTTACCAGGCAATCGAGTCAGCCGCAACTGGAACACGAAAGTGAACTTTGTTATCAGCACTCCCCGTCAGCTCCAACAACGCAAACTGTAAACTGCAGAAGTCAGTCATTTACTTTACAACTAGTATCCACTTCACCTCACCCTCGCCCTGACAAGCATTTGATGCGAGTCCAGTCGCATGGAGGAGCATTTCAGCTTAGCTCTACTTCGACAGTTCCACAACTCACTTGCATAGCATTGTGCAACCAAGAAAGTTCCTTCGTTCTAAGGCCAATATCAGTAGCTGGAGAGCAGTTTCAATGCAAAGCCAACGAGGCAGTTGAGAGGCCAGCATCAGGCAAAGATAAAGGACACAAAGGACTGCAAGCACGCTGACAAATGTTGCCAGGAGGCACTCAGACATCTGGCCTCCCACCACTACCTCCACCTCACCCGACCGCCTCGATCAGCATCTCATTCAATCCCACGCAGTTGCTCTACGGTGGTACTAACCATCACATCCACTTCAAGGCTACGCCTACTCACATCATGCCGTGACATTTAAAGTCGTCCTGCAGAGGAGAAGGCACTACGTGTTTACCGAAGCCGTATGCAGCCTACCCTCCACCCCGCCTTCCTTGCATACACAGCCGTGCACAATGTGGTTGGCAGCATCTCGTCCTCTTTTCCCAAACACAAACCTCCACCCACCAACCCACCCACCCACAAATCACCCATTCCGCACTTCCTGATGCCACTCACAAGGCTAAGTGGTTGCATGCCACTTCTTCAACAACAGTGCAGATGCTGCTTACTTTCAATTGTACTCACCATCTGTGCCACCTACACGTAACAGCAAGCCAAATAAATAAAATCACTTCCACACGCGCTGAAGCACGATACGCTGCGGTGGTTCTCCCACGGTCATGCAAATGGGCTGCGACTAACAACCCTCTCATCCACAATTGAACACCTCCATCACTAATCCGAACATGCGTACTGCAGCGACTTCATCTTCTCCCACCACTCCTCCCCAAGACAAACTAGCACATCATACTCGAATCGAATAGAGACATGTATTTAAATGTGCTCTGTATTTGTGAGTTTGCTTGCAGGTGTCAGAGGCCTCTCCGTCGTGCTTTCCACTTGTATCATAATAAAGATGCCTCGAAATACTCTGCCATCTAATGGCAGGAAGGGAAGAAGGGGAGAGGAGGATAAGGTAGGGAGGGAAGCAGAAAAGGGGTGGGAAGGTGGTAGATGGTGATTAAAGAGGGTGGGGTGGGGTGAGAAGGCAGGCAACGTTTGCTCCCCAAATGGAGTGCATCTACTACAGTCTAAATACCAAAATCGTGGGTGCACTTCTTTCGACCATAGATCCTCACACCCTCTGCATCAAGTAGCACAGAACTGGGCTCTCCTCTGGCAAGATTGCAAAAAGAAATGGGTGCAACTTGAAGAGTGGCGGGAAACTCATTTTAACCAGCATAGACAGATAGGGAAACTTCCAGTTACGATGGTCGCAAGGGCAAAAACACGACCGACACTGAGGACTGATTCCACCTGCAATTGTTCGCACCCATTAATCAAATGGCTTGATGTTAATAATCTGCGGAATTTTGGATGGCGTCCAGAGGTGTGGTAGGTGCTGGCAAGGCAGCGTGGCATGTGTGAATTTTGCCGGTCACAGAGTCCCCCTAGATGTTACGCTCCTCTTTCTCTGCCCACACCGTTCCTCACGTCGGCAAGCTCCAGTAGTCCTGGCACTCTCCACATCGTTGCAGTTTTGCCTCTGTGGGTTTTCTGTGCATGTTGGTGCAGAGAACTTACCTTTTACAGGTCAACAAATTGCAGACCACTTTTCCTTTTACTGGAGTTTTCACTAGAACCCATCCCAAATCGTAGTCGCTTCACTGCAGTGTCATCGAATTCGTTCCAGTTGGGCGCCGCGAAGGCATCCACTCCCACCCCATGACCACTCCCTTGCAGAGCCCCATGATGGCACTCGTAGGCTGATTTGTTTATTAGCATTTCTTGGCTCCATGTGAGTGTTCGCGATGCCATTTCGTGCATCTGTTGGGTCACAGTCAAACCAGTTTTTGCACTTCTTTGGAGAAGGATACCTACTTGATGCATTCCACAACAACTGACTCTCACTATCGCCACTTGACACTGTTTGCCACACCCCATCTTCAACTGAGAGCTCCTGCATTTTGGACAGACACAAGTTAAAAATGGCTGGTGGCGCCCACTTTGACCGCTGAGTCATCACATTTGTTTGGATAGCGTAGGAATGGTGAGGCATTCCCATTGGCCATAGCACACCTCGTTGGGCATGAATGTCACCCACCACTCAGTCTCAACTACAACGACGCTCGCTCGAATGGAAATAGATGGGGTATCCATGGGTGCCCCATCAGCCGTGGACTGTAGAGAGGAGTTGACGCACGCTGTGGCAACAAATGTCGATGACTAACTTGATGTGGCTCACAGCAGAGATCGATGGAAGAGGCAGTCGAAACACTGCCATCGACATGGAGGACTGTTGTGTCAGAGGCGTTGATCGTGACTGTGCTGAGTGAGCAAAGGCTCTCCAGATTGAGATATGGTTTATGATGGGGGCACTTGGCGTGACTCAACTCGGTTGGCGCCATTGGATTAAGATTAAGCCTCCAATGCATGGCAGACGTGATTTGCAGCACTCGAACATGTTTGTGGGTTTGGCATTCACGACTTGGTCATTTGAAATGCGCCAGATCTGCGCCACTGGAAGTGGTTGTTGCAAGCTTTTGTGACGTTATTTGAGGCCGACACTTTGTCTTCTTGAGCACTTTCTGACCAAATAGCAGGTTGACAACTCCTCGCAATGAGCCAAGGCACATTGTTACTTGAGATTGCCAAGTAGGCAAGGCAAGTGTGCACATGCCTTCTTGTGCGCTTTCACTTGGCGGCATGAGGTGCATGATGACGATGGTGATGAAGCGGCTGAGTGCTTCGGTGTGGTGTGGGACACACTCATACAGTAGTGGTGGTCCCATTGGTGTGCTGGTATGGACCCGGTGGATAATGCAATGAGCAATTAGATGGGAATGCTTTCTTCTGCGCGTCCACGTGCGTGAGCTCCTCAGCATCCGCGGTTTGTTCTTCAACGTAGGGCGTTGTGTTGAAGGGCATAATTCATCAGTTGGTAACCCGGTTGCATTCGGTTTGCAATTATGGTGATCTACGCACCTACTCGTGTTGACCAAATGTCTTCAGGCTCCATAGCAGAGTCCACTGGTAACTACCACCAGGTCATTCAAGCATTCTTTGTTTGTGTGCTTTTTGCAACCAACGTGACTTCAATTATCTCTGCAGCAGCATACCTATTCTCACTTCCTGGACAGCGCCAGGCACTTAATATAAGTGTATCAAAACTAAACTACACAACGTCTAGACAGGCGTCGCGTGCATATCCAGCCACCGCGGTTTCGTTTTCGCTTATATACTCTGACAAACACAAGAGCGTCAGCTTCAAGGTCTTCGCCATTGGATTGTGTGATTGGAAGTTTGCGAGCCTCCGGATCACGAGCACAAATCTAGTTTGATTGAAGACCTCACAATCCCCAGTTCTTCCATAGATGCGCGAGCTTAGTGTGCAGGCGAGAGCGACTGAGGCTGTTGCCATAAATCCTAGAGAGCGACTGAGGCTGTTGCCATAAATCCTAGTCACTGCAAGACCGCTAATCCACTTTCAAAACTACAAGGCTGATGAACGCCTTACTTCACATAGTGTTAAGTCAAATATTAATGATGCAAAATACACGACTCGTCTAAATTGAACAGAAATTCTTGTTGTATGCATTGAACGACCATTGCAGAATGTAGGCTGTCTCCGAATCCACGACGGTTGCAATCACCAAAGTGGCAGGCTCTGATCTGATGCCGGAAGTAAAGATTCATGCCACTGGGCTGAACCAACTGCCACGTTCGCTTAATTTCTCTCTCCATGCAGAGCAAGCAGTTCCAAAGACTCTCTCCATGCAGAGCAAGCAGTTCCAAAGAGCACCTCATCGGGACACACAGGCCACAATCTCTCCAAACGAAGAGCCTTGCTGACACGCTAACGAGATATGGCTCACGAATGTACTCAGTATGCAAGCCCGAGGAGGTAGTTTATCGTGTATCTAGGAGGAGCACATTCCGGATAACATATTGGACCTGCGGACTTGGGAAATGATTTTCTAGCAGCAAGTGGTCATCTACACTAGGCTCTACTGATTGCAACAAGTATGTGCATTTGAGCATACGTGAAAGTGAGGACAGGCGATGACTTATTCTAAAGCGTGTATTTCAAACATGTTCTACATTTCAGTGGCAATGACGAGTGTAAAACATGCGCTTCGCACTGATTTTGAGCATTTATGCTTCCTGCATTGTGCTTTGGATAAGTTCGAATCTCTCACAGCGCTCTTCACGATTGTTCACGGCACCGATTGAATTGTGTGAGCTAAATGTCAATATGATTGGAAGTTTGCGAGCCTCCGGATCACGCGCACAAATCTAGTTTGATTGAAGACCTCACTATCCTCAGTTCTTCCATAGATGCGCGAGCTTAGTGTGCAGGTGAGAGCGACTGAGGCTGTTGCCATAAATCCTAGTCACTGCAAGACCGCTAATCCACTTTCAAAACTACAAGGCTGATGAACGCCTTACTTCACATAGTGTTAAGTCAAATATTAATGATGCAAAATACACGACTCGTCTAAATTGAACAGAACTTCTTGTTGTATGCATTGAACGACCATTGCAGAATGTAGGCTGTCTCCGAATCCACGACGGTTGCAATCACCAAAGTGGCAGGCTCTGATCTGATGCCGGAAGTAAAGATTCATGCCACTGGGCTGAACCAACTGCCACGTTCGCTTAATTTCTCTCTCCATGCAGAGCAAGCAGTTCCAAAGCGCACCTCATCGGGACACACAGGCCACAATCTCTCCAAACGAAGAGCCTTGCTGACACGGTAACGAGATATGGCTCACGAATGTACTCAGTATGCAAGCCCGAGGAGGTAGTTTATCGTGTACCTAGGAGGAGCACATTCCGGATAACATATTGGACCTGCGGACTTGGGAAATGATTTTCTAGCAGCAAGTGGTCATCTACACTAGGCTCCACTGATTACAACACGTAAATGCATTTGAGCATGCGTGAAAGTGAGGACAGATGATGACTTGTTCTAATGCGTGTACTTCAAACATGTTCTACATTTCAGTGGCAATGACGAGTGTAAAACATGCGCTTCGCACTGATTTTGAGCATTTATGCTTCCTGCATTGTGCTTTGGATAAGTTCGAAGCTCTCACAGCGCTTTTCATGGTTGTTCACCGAACCGATTGAATTGTGTGAGCTAAATGTCAATGTCGACTGAGTCTTTCTCTACCACCGATGACGGTTGGCGATTACCAACGAAATGGACTCAGTGATAGCACAGGTCGTCCAGCACAGGATGCGGCAAGTGTCAGGGTTGCTGCAACTACAAATTGGATGGTAGCTTACAACACACCCCAAATGGGAAATGAGTAGCACTTGTCCATGCGAAGGTGTTATGTCCTTGGGCATTGGCTCCGACATCTACAGATTGCAAAGCTATTCTTTAGTTCATACTGAAGGGATGTTCCACTAGCATGAAAAGTTGGAGTAGCGAGACCACGACAGCCAGCTCAGTCCTTCTCAGTCAACGGAGGAAAAGAGTCCCACTGCCTCTGATAACATAACCACCCATGCTTGTCAGCATCTAAGGATCCGGCGAATCGATGCAAGAACGCTGCTGCTTTGCCGGAGATGCGTTGCCACAATTCGACAGGCAGAGATCTTTTGATTTCGGCCAGTTGTTAGAGGTTATCAAAAGTCTCCATAGACGCCTGTGCAGTTATTTTGCAGGTTTTGAGGTCATTAGGGCATTTGGGTTTACCAAGCGTGTGCGCGCATCCACTCAATTCGAGCTGCAAATTGCAGGCCATTGGGACGAAAAGCTACGGTAGGGATGATGGTTGTGAATGCAATGAATTGGCACTGTTGTTGATGTGTAAAATTTAGAGACAGTGAGTAGAAGCTCAGAGTAACCGTGAAAAGTAATTTTCTGTGCTACACCCTAGAGGGATGCACCACCCGGCTGTAAAGGTGAGTGCCACGCATTGTGTGTAGGCATAAAGTGAGGCGTATGTATGTGAGAAAATACTAGAACTTCCAGGGGTGGACGAAAACTGTAGGTCGCCAAGCAAAGGAATTAGGGAGTCAGGATTTTTGGCAGGTTTGCATGGCTCCGCGCAGCAAACAGCAACTAGATCAGTCGGTGGAACATTAATTCTGTTTATGATTGCCCACAGGATATCCGAAACTTCCCCCTTTTTGGTGCACTGGAACTGTGAATCATACTATCGGAGGTGCCAGCGTGGCCGAATGCATCCACACCTGCCACTCACAAATCTGAGTGGTGACACAGCAACGAACACTGTGTTGTAGAACAAAAGTGAGTGGGTGTTTGGGTCTTCACCCCAAAGCCCATCGCGACTAGCGCAATTGCAGCCAATGAGAAGGAAGTTGGTGAGAATGGCGTCCGTTTCTAAGGCGTCTTCCGAGAAACATCAGAAAACTGAAGTGTCCCAGCAGCTTGCCAACCCGACACCGTGCATAGACTCTGCCATGGGGTCGGATTAATCGGTCCTCCAGCATTACGGATGGCACTGTGTAGGTCAACATTCCCTTTGCAGTGGATCCACTTCTGGCAAGGCTTCAACTAAGCGTCGCTCTTTCGCCCACGTCCAGACCCACTATTCCACATCTCTGACTTTCACTTACCTCACATGATTGCCGTTCGTGTTTGAGGAGAGCTGGTAGAAATGCCTTTGCCCCTGGCCGACACAGTGGTCGGAGCTGGTGTTTGCAATGCTGTGCACTTCGGGCGACGGCCTGTTGCATTCGTGTATCACACAAATGAACAACTTGGCATGTGGATGACGCCATTGTGGTGGCAATGCGTGGCTTTCGAAAGGATTATTCTCGGTCACTTGGCAGCATGTCGGGAGGCATCTAAACTGCGCGCACCACGCGTGTGGCTTTCGAAAGGATTATTCTCGGTCACTTGGCAGCATGTCGGGAGGCATCTAAACTGCGCGCACCACGCATAGAGACAGAGACAAAATAATTGAATTCTTCCAAACATTCTTGGTTAACCAATAGAATTCTTCCAAACATTCTTGGTTAACCCATTGGTTCATTTTCAGCGTCAAATATGTGCGTCTTGAGTGCTACGTGGCAAGATGGTGTGTAGCGCATTTCTTGGGCGAACAAAAGCGCTTCAATGCATTTGTCTAACAGCCAGCAGTTGCCAGTCTATCACAGTCTATCACGATGCGTTCTCTAGTTTGACGAAGCAGTTCTTCGATTCGAGCCACCAGTCGCGTGCCACGCTGTCCGCAGTACAGACGCTGCTGCGACGAAAGACTCTTGCGTGAGAATCAAAAGAGCTAGCTGACGACACGCTCGATGCATCTCCTCCAACTAGAATCAGAAGTCTAATTTATTAAAATCCACATGGAAGGATCAAAAGTTGAAGGCATTTAATTTAAATTCCAATGATATTGCCATGCAAGGCTGTGGCGATTCAGTCTTGGGAAGTTGTCTGCGACAGAATGTGCATCTGATCCAGGCCTCCACGTTGGGCTTCGTTAATCAAGTAAAGTGAAAAATCCACTTTAGTTTGATGTTGCCACAGCAGTGCACAAATCGCGAATCATACTTGATGCAACAACTTGCAAAGCCGTAGGAAGTGGTTCTGCCCTAACATCACTGCAAGTAAGGCACAGTGAAGTGTGCTCTCCAGGAGTGATGAATTGACCACTGAAAAGGATAGTCAAGGGAGGGATGTGATTTCATCATCACCGTGACACTCTTGGAAGCTTCTCTGGGCTCATCGTACGATGCACTGCAGCCCACAACTCTGGCTCAATCACAACGTCTCATCCAACCCTCGTAGAGGCAGCGACATCAGAAAAGTTGCTGCCTTGATTTTGTGATATCACTGCTGTCTTGAAATATGGCTCCAGGCAAGAGGTGTTTTCCAACCTGCCTGAACCGTGGCATCCACGGCGATATCAAGTCAGCCTACTATTTCATATTCACGTTTCGGGTTCTTGATTGTTAACAGATAAAATCTCCCAATAGACACTGCTCACGATCTACACAGATGTCACTAACGACGTCATGGTGAGCAGTGTTGGGACACCTCGCCAAATGGCTGCTTGATGATTGTTTTGGATTGATGAACTGCAGCGATCCCGGTTTTTCTGCTTCAATTATTGGTGGTGCTCAATTTTGAACTGTGGGCTGACGCCTTGCGGAGTTATGACACCAAGTGGAGAGATGAAGCTGGCCGTGCTTACCGCGAAGTATTTGCATCATAAAGACCGGGAGAAGAAGTAATTCTTTGAAGTGATTGCTTGGATGACAAAACAATAGGCGGCTGTTATTTCTAAGACGTTGTCGTAAAGGCTATCCATCAGTGCGTGCATGCAAATCATAGGCATTAGTAGTTGCCTCTCGCCTCCGCACCATTCAATTTCTAGCTCATGACTGCTTACAGAGCAGGCTGACTCAGCTTGCTTACCAGGCAATCGAGTCAGCCGCAACTGGAACACAAAAGTGAACTTTGTTATCAGGCGCATTGTGCACAGATGTGTACGCAAAGAACGCGGGGTGGAGGGTAGGCTGCATACGGCTTCGGTAAACACGTGGTGCCTTCTCCTCTGCAGGAAGACTTTAAATGTCACGGCACGATGTGAGTAGGCGTAGCCTTGAAGTGGATGTGATGGTTAGTACCACCGTAGAGCAACTGCGTGGGATTGAATGAGATGCTGATCGAGGCGGTCGGGTGAGGTGGAGGTAGTGGTGGGAGGCCAGATGTCTGAGTGCCTCCTGGCAACATTTGTCAGCGTGCCTGCAGTCCTTTGTGTCCTTTATCTTTGCCTGATGCTGGCCTTTCAACTGCCTCATTGGCATTGCATTGAAACCTCTCTCTTCAGCTATCGACGTCGGCCTATGAACTATGTACTGTTGTTAGATGAACAACACTACACGAACAAATGGTGGAACTGTCGAAGTAGAGCTAAGCTGAAACGCTTGTCAGGGTGAGAGTGCGGTGAAATGGACACTAGTTGTAAAATATATATAACTGGCTACTGAAGTTTGAAGTTTGCAGTTTTAGAGCTGACGAGAAGTGCTGACTAAAATGATTCACGTCCGTATCCCAATAATGGTTGAGTTTGGGGCAAATCATCCCTAAGATGAAGACATGGCGTTGCGTCGCAGTTGGAGCCGAAGGTAGGCATGCGTAGGCTGAGTAGTGGCATTCCTTGTAAAGAATTAATGCAAAGGGCTTTTGGAGAGTTAGGTTTTGTTGTCTCCACATTGCTTCATGGTGGACGAATTTCGCCCCGCACAATGCGAGGACGGCGACGACCTTGGGAATATCATACTGCCACGCTGATGGGACGCGATGACAAAGTGAATGTGGTTAATGCAAAGCAAGGTGCAGAAATGCGCAGTGAGAGTTAGACAGGACTTGGAGCTGCACTGCTAAGACACTGCAACAAACGCTTTGATGTGGAACAAAATGGAGAATTGGTGGAGCATTTGTAGTGTGAATAATGGATGTGAGGTGCTGTGGAATAAGTAAATAAAGTAAATGGATGCGGAGGAATGAAATGGAGGTGTTGGAAGGCAACGAAATGCTTGCTGTCGACTAGCACTCGACAGAAATGGAGTGACTATAAACTGGGTAGTAGGGAAGAACCTTTGGGGAGAAAAGTGGGAGAAACATCACATTGTAGGGGAAATGGGAGCGATGAGGTGCCTGTTGTCGCATTCCTGGGTGGTTTGGCAGACTTGAGAGGAGAAGGACGCAAGAAGCAAGGAGGGAGGGAGATGTTAATGCCCTGTTACTTCATCAGCTGAGAGCGAAGGATCACAATTAGAGTGGGCCTTGTGAGACTTCCTCCCCTTTGCTCCCTCCGACAAATAAGTTACTATGATAAAAGCGGTGTCAAGTGAGTAGTCAGGTATTGTCAAGGAGTGTGAGGAGTCGTGCTGCAAAACGGGAAACGAGGAAACCCTTAACTGTGCTTAGGATTCGAGACACCACTTTCTAAACACTGACCCCTATTCTTGGTTTGAGTACACGCATGGCTATAGTGGGCTCTATGAGGACCAGGCGTAAGTGTCCCCTGTGAGACGAGTAGTAAATCACGATACTGACCTCCAGATATCTCGAATCAAAGGCTCGATTCTCCTCGTGGCCTTTGCGTTGCACTGCGCTTGTAGTGGACTTGGTGAGCTCCATCTCTCCTCCCCTTGTTGGCGGAACGCCGCTAGACGCCAGCCCAGAGTCCACAAGTGAGCACTACCGGGGCAACTCATTACTGTGTGTGGACAGTGCCAGGTTGATGCATGCCCCACCACCATGTTCTGGACCGCTGGTGAGCACCATTCTACTAATATTTTTGTGCTTTTGGGCGCGTCCGAATTGTTGTGTGATGCGACACATCCAACGTCGAGCAGCTTAAGCTCTGGGTAGACGCTGAGTCACAGATGGTGGGTTGATAGGACACGTGTGTCTTTCCATTCTGGCCGTGCAATGCTAATCTCTGAAGCTTTGAAAATGGCTTGAGTATTACCTTTTCCACTTGGTTCGTGTGCGCGAATGGATGAATTGATGGCAAGGGAACATCAGAGAGCTTGTTTAGAGAAAGGTGTTTGTGAGAAAGCATTGGAGCATTCACGCGACAGTTTTTCGTGGCTTCCATAAAGCCAGGTTGCACACGCAGGTAGGGTGAGACAAATGAACTGCTGGAAGGGTCAGATGAGTGGTGGATGTTGTTGCGCAGTGCCATCATCTCTCGTTGTACCGAATCACTGATTGGATTGCGCGTTGAGGTGGGATAGGGCTGCTGAACAGCCCGGTGTTTGGCTTCTGCCCCGAGAATAGTGCACTTGTGGCATCTCCCAAGAGACACTGCTCACGATCTACACAGATGTCACTAACGACGTCATGGTGAGCAGTGTTGGGACACCTCGCCAAATGGCTGCTTGATGGTTGTTTTGGACTGATGAACTGCAGCGATCCCGAGGAAGCATAAGGCAAGAATGCGGGACAGCAGATTCACTAGCAACATGCAGAAGTGCTGGAGGACAGGCAGCGTAGGCTGCCCACGTGAGACACCACGCTGCCGTCCTTCAGGTGGAGTTGCAGAAGTCGCAAGGATCTTCGTACAGCTGCACCGCATTGTGAGCGGCGTCTGTCTCGGGCAGTCGCCCAGATCGTCCTTCCACATCGGCTACCACACCAATCTCCGTGGAGAATGAAGTCATCTGAGGACAGGCGTGAAAGCGTACGACGGCTTTCAACTCATTCGAGTGAGCACCAAATTCAGTGGCGGCTGTACAGCTCAAGAAATGTTGAGGGTGCAGCTGTCGTACCCTTCTCGTGAAGTGAGCTATGCAGGCTATGTGGCGAGCCATGACTAGAGGAAAGAGCATGCGAGTGTAACAGAGTTGCCATTGTTTGCCTAATTCTTTCAGCTTAGAGCTTTACGGATGCGGATATTCACCTCCTGGCCATGTAGGTATTAGCAATCCTTGAAGGTGCCTTGTAAAGCCCTCTGCTAGAGGGGCGGACACGGAAGGGGTAGCCCCACAGAAGGCAAGTCGACAGCTGCTCCTGCGTTGCAGTGTAGTCCAAGCAGCTACGCAGCTCACCTTCTCAATGGTTACTCGAACGCAACCAATTCGCGCATTCGTGTTCCTTCCAACCTCACAGATGGAAGCGATGTTCCAGCCAGAGGAAGAAGATGTGCTTCGTGGAGATAGTGCTTCGGCCTGACTACACACACACACCTCCCTCCCTCCCTCCTTACACCGACATACCCACCACACACTCGAAAGCTCATCTCACTGAGGTGAACACTTTATTTTCAACTACCGCCCGACCTCCAGCACTGTGTGATGCACTGCAGTGTCGGTGCAAGCTAGTTGGGTTGGAAGAGCTATTGAAGAATTGGACATTCGCTGGCATACATTGGGGATTGGGGATTGGGGATTGGGGATTGGGGATTAGGGATTGGGGAAGGGGTGGCATGAGGGGATACATGGGAGATGGAGGGGACTGATTGCTTGATAGGTTGATTGATTGATCGATTGATCGATCGATGGCACTGACTTGAAACACGCTCTAACCAAGGTTGGTGAGTAAGGCCTTCAGTTTGCCTTCCAGCACTCCCCTCATCTGCTCGACTATCTTACCCTTAAAGAGGTGAGCTGGTATGGGAACACCGAGTGCGTCGCCGATCCATTTCTTGCCTTCGGTCTTTATCATACCCTTGCGTATTGCACGTGGCAGTGGAAACAACGTCACGTAGACAGACGCCTCATCGAAGACCGGAGCCGCCAAGGCCAACTTGACCTGAGGATGGTCGCCTCTGATTACTTCCACCGAAGCATCGAACTTTGCTTGGCCGATAGCCACCAGCTGTGGGAACTGGAACAGGAAAATGCTCTCATTTGAAATGCCAAAATACCGCCTTTTCCCCACTATGGCACACTTCATTGCCCTCCTACAATGAGGCCTCGTGCAACAGTTGTGTGCCCACATGTCTGTAAGTTGGACATTTGAAGTGCGGAAGACTTACGCCACTAGGAGGAGCTAGTGCCAGCCTCGTCACGTTGAAGCAAATGCCGACGGTGTAGGTTGGCTTGCCGTCGCGTGTGGTCTTATTCAAGGAGAAGGGGCAAGAGCGAACAAGCTTCCCAATGCCCAAGACATTGAACTTTTCGCCATTTACTTGCGCATATTTTAGCAGCTGCCCCGTCATACAATCAATCATCGAATCTATGGAGAGGCCTGCAAAGGGATCGTCAACGCAAAGGGATGCTGGACTCACTGTGACTCAAGGTGGACACTGAGAGGAGCGCCACGAGAAGCAGTATGCCTTTGAAAGGAGAGAGCTGCATGTCGAGGGAGTGGAGGTCTGCTTCGCCTCGAAAGCCGCAGAAAGTCGTTTGGGTTGTGGATGAGACGGAGTGGTGAGTGGTGACCTTTTATATCCAACCGCTTGAGCCTTTGCCAATGGGAGGTGCTCGTGCCTCACTCACCACCGCCTCCACCAATGCAATGACTTGGGTGTGGAGGTGGGTGGCATCACTGTGGCGTGCTGCTGCAACTCCAACCAGCAGAGGCACCATCCACTCCACCTCATTCCCACCCGTGCAGTTAGATTGCGGGGATGCACAAATGTGTTCGTATTGACCAATATCCACCCAAAAGTCACAAATCCATTCGAAATGCTAGAAATTCAACAAAATTACCGTAACGTCCTAGCAGGACACATTTAGAAGTGTAATCGGACCTGCAGGCTCAGATAGGTGATTCAATGCCAAATCAATACGTATGTCGAACTTGATGTGATCCAGTGGACCAAATGTTGTACCTCTGCCCCTCCACAATGCAGCTTTATGCAATCAGCACTGGCTTGAAGAGTTGCTGATGCTACATTTCGGTTGCCAGCTTTTTCAGTTGACGTGCGCTTGTGAATGAATGCGTTTTTCGGCCGTGGAGTTTGGAAGACCCTCCGATGAGCAAGTATTTCCCACACACACTGCCAATGATGCGATTCGTGAGGACGTGACCCAGCTTTTCACTATTGGCTTACCTGATCCGTTTGACTTCCTCGCTGACTCTCTTGTGTCCTCGTCAATAAACCCAACCATCTTCAAATTCTGAGCGTTGCCTTTCCTTTCCTTCCCTTCCCTTCCCTTCCCTCCCCTCTACCTGAATAGGGCTTAACAGCACTCCATCCGATTAACATTGACCGTCACACACTTTCATCACATTCGATGCGAGTCCGGTTTTCCACGGCACAGGACGCTTCTTATTCTCCCTTAACACCTCTCCTCGGCAGCCAAAGTGTGCGCTTCGCTCGATTGTCTCGTAGGCAGCTGAGTCAGCCTGCTCTGTAAGCAGTCATGTGTTGGGGGATGAGTGGAGCATGCTGATTTGGCAGCTGCATGGGTCAAGGTGTGTGCAGTGGGCTAAAGATGGGATGGGGGTTTGTGCGAAAGGGAAGCATGCTGAAGTAGCATTGGCACAGGAAATGCGAGGGAATGAGTTAGGTAAATCTTTTGAAATTAGGGAGGCTGCCCTCACCTCACGCCTTAGCCTGTTGAAGAGAGCGGCTATTAGTGAGGCGGGCCAGGTTAACGTGGGCGTATCGGTATAGGTGAGACGATGACAGAACTCCCTCACATCGCACCACGTGAGAGGAGACGGAGCGGAGGCGAGAGGCAACCACTAATGCGTGTGATCTGAATGCACTCGCTGATGCGTAGCCTTTCCGACATCTGCTTTGACAAAACAGCCGCCTGTTCTTTTCACCTCGAGAGGCTTCATTACAAAGGCTTAATTCTCCACGTATTTTTACTGCTGCACCCTTTTCGTAGTAATTACAGTGAGCTCCAACTCTCCTCCTCGTGTTGGCAGAAGACCGCAAGGCGCCAGCCCAGAGTCCACAAGAAAGCACCACAGCACTACCAGGGCATCTCACTACCGTGTGTGGACAGTGCCAGGTTGATACACTCCCCACCACCATGTTCTACGCCGCTGGTGAGCACCATTGTACAAATATGTTGTGCGTTTGGGCGCGTCCGTAATGCTGGGCGGCACGACAAATTGGAGGGCGAGCAGCTTGACTTCCAAATGGACGCCTTGTGATGGGCATCAGAAGTGGGGAATGAATGAACTGTGGGTGGGTGGGTTGGTGGGTGGATGAGTGTGAGTATAGGACAAACCATTCCTAAAATTAGAACACGGAATCCATTGTCTGGTAGAGAAGCTATATCAGCCTGCCCTTAAAGCATGCATAAGCTAGAAATTGAGTGGAGCGGAGGCGAGAGGCCATCACTAATGCATGTGGTCTGGATACATTTGCTTACGTGCTGCCTTTCAAATACAATCTAAGCTGAAATGGCCGCCAAATGATCATTTCGAAGAGGCATAGCTCCTTTCGGTCTTTCTGTTCCAATTATTGCTGGTGCTCAATTTTGAACTGTGGGCTGACGCCTTGCGGAGTTCTGACACCAAGTGGAGAGATGAAGCTGGCCGTGCTTACCGCGAAGTAATTGCATCATAAAGACCTAGAGAAGAAGTGATTATTTGAAGCGGTCGCTTGGATGGCAAAACAATAGGCGGCTGTTATTTCTAAGACGTTGTCGTAAAGNCTATCCATCAG